>JAQGBX010007640.1:0-11222 GCA_034698745.1 Megaphyllum sjaelandicum | reverse complement strand
GTCCCCGTAGAAATGTGTGCCTCCGCCGTGCGCTCCGCCTTCGCGTGTTCTCCGCCTTGCGTGTGCTTCCGCCTTGGAGAAAATAGTGCAACTCCAACAATATTAATCATCGATTCCTTCATCGATGGCAATTAAAAAAATAATTTAGGAACGAGTTTCTGATCGATTAAAACAGCAGCAGCAAAATCAATTCAATTCAATTCTTTACCCTGCAGTCAGTACATAATACCATTTGGCGAGGATGGGGGGGATGTAGGGGAAAGATCATTATGCAAATTAATTCAGAATAAGCAGTCTGGTCACGATGGACCCCAACATCACATTTTAGCTTTATTTCCCGTATTTGGGACTTTAACGAGGAGGATGGGATTGGTAGACGGTCATCAACGATGTCTTACGATCCACGATCCCCCAAAACCTACATGTATACGTGACAATTTTCTGAAAATTTCACAAATTTGCATCCGAAAAATGTTGAAATTCCCGCCAATTCGTACTCTGAACTCGAAAACAGTTGAAAATGTTACGAATCTGTACTCGATGACAGTGGAAAATTTTGCAAATGCCTGCATGCCCGGAAAACGCGCACAATTTTGAAGGTCGTCTTCAGAAACTGCAGAAAATTTAACAAATCTGTTTTCGGAAAAGATTAAAAATTTCGCAAATTTGTCCTCAAAATCTGTGGAAAATTTTGCAAATTTGCACTACGGATATTTTTTAAAGTTTCCAAATAGGCCCTGAACTAACCACGTATACGAGCATTAATTCTTGATCGTGACAACATTAATACGTTGAAATTTCTGACATTTTTTTTCAACATGTTGTTCTGTCGTTCATTAGATAAGTCATTCTTCCCTAACCTTTTCACAAATTTTCAAGTTCCCGACATTTCCAGGTCAAGGGGTACTCTGATTTAGAAGCCGTTGTTTCTCATCGATGTGACTTTAAAGATATCAAAATCCACCGGTTGTCTCATCAACGTGCATCTCTCGATGGCCAACCTGCAGACTTTCCGAAATCAATCACCGAGAGCAATTAGCGTTAACTTCGGAGGTGACTTTAGGAACGTGCTTTATCGTTCGATCGATTGATTTCTACCGTAGAGAGAGAAAGGGCTGAGTGTGAGCATCGAGACAAAGCCTCTTTCTGCCGTTTAGGGCATACGTAACGCGATTAAGGCGAGCGAAAAACAAAGGAAGCGACGCCGCGAACCAAAAAATAGGCGCCTCATGCATGCAGCGCTTATTTCGAAACACACGCCAACAAAGCCACGAATGTGTGACCGAAATCACGGATGAACATATCCACGCATTTTTAAGCTAGTAAAGTTAACAACAAATCTCTCGGCAAATCCAATAAAACATCGGGACGCGTGCAACGACGAAAACAAACGCCAGGGAGGCGCTGCTAGAGAAGGAAAACTAGAGAGCCTGAAAACTTGCTTTTATGTCGAACGTGACGAGGTTTTTGTCTGAAGTGGACGAGGTTTCTGTCTAAAGTGGACGAGGTTTCTGTCTAAAGTGGACGAGGTTTCTGTCTAAAGTGGACGAGAATTCTGTCTAAAGTGGACGAGGTTTCTGTCTAAAGTGGACGAGGTTTCTGTCTAAAGTGGAAGAGGTTTCTGTCTAAAGTGGAAGAGGTTTCTGTCTAAAGTGGAAGAGGTTTCTGTCGAAAGTGGTAGAGGTTTCTGTCGAAAGTGGACGAGGTTTCTGTCTAAAGTGGAAGAGGTTTCTGTCGAAAGTGGACGAGGTTTCTGTCGAATGTGGACGAGGTTTCTGTCGAATGTGGACGAGATTTGTCGAAAATGGACGAGGTTTCTGTCTAAAGTGGACGAGGTTTATGTCGAAAGTAGACAAGATTTATGTCGACATTTTACTAGGCATTTGTCGAAAATGGACGCGGTACCTTCTAAAGTGGACGAGATTTGTCGAAAGTGGACGCGGTACCTTCTAAAGTGGACGAGATTTGTCGAAAGTGGACGAGGTTTATGTCGAAAGTGGACGAGGTTTCTGTCAAATGTGGACGAGCTTTGTCGAAAGTGGACGAGGTTTCTGTCGAATGTGGACGAGATTTGTCGAAAATGGACGAGGTTTATGTCGAAATTAGACGAGATTTATGTCGACAGTAAACTAGACATTTGTCGAAAATGGACGCGGTACCTTCTAAAGTGAACGAGGTTTCTGTCTAAAGTAGACGAGAATTCTATCTAAAATGGACGAGGATTTTGCTGAAGTGGTCGAAGTTTCGGTCTAAAGTGGACGTGGTTTCTGTCTAGAGTGGACGAGATTTATGTCGAAAGCGGACATTGTTTCACTTTCAAAAGAAAACTGTCTTCGCGTTCGACTTTAAAGAGTAATGCCCAGAACATGTTTACTCTTTGAAAAGAGTAATATTTTCCAACGCATGTTTTCCTTCAAAACAAGAAACGTTTCGTACATATATTTCGAAAACATTGACTTTCGCTTACTTATATTTAAAAGAATTGTTAAGAAAATGTTTTCCTTCCAAAGAATGACAAACGACGAAATTATAAAACTTTGCTTGTTTTATGATGTTCGTTTCATCGATTTTTAACGCCAAATGTCGGATAGTTTGGCTGAAATAACCCGTAGTTTGGAGAAGGGGAGATTAAACACAAAGTTGTTTCCGAGCGCATTTTTAACGGATGGTTTCTCTCACAAGAACACCTGTTTCCTTTCAAAAGAGGAAATGTTTCGTAAGAGGAAGAGGACATGTTTAATCTCGAAAGTATACGTCATTGCAACGCGCCGATGTTACGAATGGATTCATTTTAAAATTGTATGTTTATACATGTACAATTGTATAACGAATGCATTTCTTAATCAGCATTCATTCCATCAATTCATTTTTTAGTTAAAAATTGCATTTTTTTTTATAAAGAATGCATTCCTTTCGCACACGTTATTTCACGACTGCCGGAAAAATGCCGTTGATAAAACTGTGTCCGAGTACCCCTATTACCTATAATATTACGTAATTTAAAAAATTTCAGTTAAAAACGGTATTATTTTACAGCGAATGCATTTCTTTTAAAATTTTACGTTTACAAATTGTAATGTTTTCATAACGGATGCATTCTTGTCTAAGACGTGACTTATGAAAGTGCCATTCGTGAAGCTTTATAGTCTGACTACCCCTATCACGCACGTATTATAATTTTAACATTTTTAGTTAAACATTGCATCATTTCAAAACGAATGCATTTCTTTTAAAATTTTACGTTTCAAAATTGCATTTGTTTTTATAACGAATTAATGCCTTCTTTTCGCGCACTTGAACAAGACTGCCATTCGTGAAGCTTCCAACCGAGTACCCCTATTTCGCATTATCATGGCATTTTCACTACCGCCTAGAGTACGTATACCATTCGTAAAACGCCAATCCGAGTTCCCATATTATTTCCTTCATCTATAGCAGGCAAACGTGACCAACTCTTTCTAGAGCTTGCTTTAGAGAGGCCTAGTTCGCCCCGAGTTGGAGGGCGCTAGCAGCGCCCCCTTCGCCCGAGGTCACGTGTCCTCGCATTCGCTGCTGCTTTCTCTCCCGAAGTGAGAAAGCAGTTTAGCACCGAAGAGCGTCATTCACCGAAAGCGTCTCCGAGGAGACCAAACTCGGCTTCTTTTCTCCTCCACTCCGCTTATAACGAAGTAGAAAGTGCGCTATTTTAGGACGAGCATCCAAACAGCGATTCTCTGAGAATAGCTTCTCAATTCGAGAGGATAATTAATTCATTTTCGCCTCTGCCGCTGACGTAACTTCATCTTTATCTCGTGAAGTACGCGAGTGCGAAACTATAACGCCGAGCGTGATGGATAAACATCGAAACTAACTGCGAAAAAAAAAAAAAAAGGTAAAAAGTTTGGGAATTTTCACGCTTTTTTGTTGTTGTTGCTGCTTTTATCCGCAGGAGCTACTAAAACAAAGTCAATTTTCTTACAATTTCGAACTCGTGGAAGGAAGCGATTCCTTAATACAGGGTTCCTTTAGAAATTCCATTTTCAACTTCCCTGGCTTTTGTAAGATTTAAAAAAAAATTTCCCTGACCAATGACAATGTCAAAAGTTGATATATTTTGCAAAATTTACTAATGACAATTTTGAAACGTAACGCAGAAAAAATTTAAATTTAAAAAAAAATGTTCTTGAAAATGTTTGGAAAATTTGACAGTTTTGTATTCGCAAAATGTTGAAATTATTGAAAATTCGTACTCGTAAAACGTAGGGAAATTCTTGAATTTTTTCCTCAGAAAACACGGAAAAACTTGCAAATTTGCCCTCGGAAAACGTGGGAAACTTTGCACATTTGTAGTCATTTGCACATTTGTAACCGGGGAACTTGTAAATTTGTACTCAAATAACGTGGGAAATTTTGCAAATTGGAAAATGGACCCTGATCTAACCAGCTAACCATGTACAATTGTAGAAGAAATAATTTTGAATCGCCGAGAACATAACTATACATTGAATTTTCCTGACTTTTTCAAAATAAGCCATTCTTCCCTGACTTCTCCCGGACGTTTTCAGACATTTTTCAAGTTCCCTTACTTTACAAGGTTTTCCAGGTCTGGGGGTACACTTTAGTAGTACAAAACTACCAGAGGGTGTTCATTAAGTATCCGCAATCATTTAAAAAAGTTGATTTTAATGAAATTTGGTACAGAGAAATCCACGTAAACTAAATCTGTTATTTAAAAAAATATCCATTTTGGGATCTTCATGAATGCTTCGTTTATCCACTAGTCCAGACCCGCACGTTCGAACACGAGGTTGCCCCAGAAATTTCATTTTCAACTTCCCTGACTTTTCCAGGTTTTCAGAGTCTGGCGGTACCCTGAGACATGCCTCGGACCTTACACGTGTCACGCATTTCTGCTCCTCAAATATTTTTAAAAGTTTAAAAAAATCGCCGCTGAGCCACTATCTTCTCCGACTCCATCTTTGTGCACCAATTTTAAACACCTGCAATTCTTTTTTAGTTTCTTTTAACGTTAAACTATGTTCGAGAATGACGGAAAAATTGTTCCGACACATTTTATTCAAATACATATAGCTTTTTTTAGTTTTTAAAAAATGATTGCGAAAATGTAATGCACGCCCCTCGTTTGTCAATTAAAATGCTTACTAATCAACTTTCTAATTGATTAAATGCGCCCGTATAATTAGACATTACCAATCAGACACGACGTGTTCGCAAAACCGACGCACACACACCACGTGTTGTAAGTCGATGTTGAGGGATACACACGTGAAATGAAATCGAATCGATATGATCTGAAGAACTTATTAATTCAGTTGAAATCCCAGAAGAACACGATTGCGGGCAGCACCGCATAACGCCAATGTTGGCAGTGATTGCCTTATATAGTGTGGGGCCCGCATTATACGAGTAATACAGTAATCGTGCGAAATACAGCGCATTATTACAGTAAGAAAAGTACGTTGATTAAAACTAGGAGTTGAGAATTATACATTTTTCTCATTTACTTCACTCAGCTAAAATTTTAAACATTAAAAATTTCATTTTTACCCGATGAAGCGTTTATTTATCCCTAGTTAGCCCTTTTATTGTTTACACTCCATTTTTTGTTTGTTATGTTGCAAAATTCAATATTAATGCAGGGGATTGCCCCATAAATTTCATTGTAAACTTCACTGACTTTTCCAGGTTTTTTTTAAAAAAAAAATTCCCTGACCAATGACGATGTCAAAAATTGACATATTGTATTTTGCAAAATCGACGCGGGAAAATATGTTGCAAAATTTACTAATACAATTTTGAAAATTAAAACAGAAAAAATTAAAAAAAATTACAATTTTGTATTTGAAAAACGTGGGAGGTTTTGCAATTTTTTCTTCGGAAAACGTGGAAAAATTTGCAAAGTTGGATTCAGAAAACGTTAAAGGTTTTGCAACTTTGTCCTTAGAAAGCGTGGACAATTTTGCAAATTTGTAATCGGAAAACGTATAGAGAAATTTTGAAATTTTGTCCTCGGAAAACGTGGGAGATTCAGCAATTTTGTCTTCGGAAAACGTGGAATATTTTGTCACTTTGTTATGGGAAAACGTTAAAAATGTTGCAAATTTGTACTCTGAAAGCGTGGAAAGTTTTGCGAATTTGTATTCGTAAATCGTGAGAAATTTTTCAATTTTGTCCTCGAAAAACGTGTGAAATTGTGCAATTTTCTACAGGGAAAACGGGCCCTGAGCCAACCATATAGAAGCATTAATTTTGAATCGCAACAACGTGACAACGTTGAACTTCCCTGATTTTTTTTTAAAATAAGCCATTCTTCCCTGACTTCTCTAGCCATTTTCAAGTTCCCTTACTGAATTTGATAGCTATTTAAATTCGTTTTCCACCGGGAAACAAATCTTAATTATCCCTCGTTAACTGTTCAACTTATGAAAATCCGGGTTACGAACAATGTTGGGGTCAACTTTCAGACATATCAGAGTTACAAGTTTTCTGAAACGTATTTAGTACATGTACATGTAAGTAAACGAAATTTTCATTTACATTAATCAAAAGCAAAATAATTAAAGTTACTCGATTCTATACGACTAAAACTATCTTAGAAATATAATACTGTTTAATATGTAATGCGACTATCGTTTTATGGATCGTCTTTTGTTCGATATTATTCTAAAAAAGGAAAGAACACTGCCGAAACTGGCGTCGAGGTCAATTGAAGCAGCAAAAATTCACTTTTAAAAGGTCAAATCGAGAGTGGGGTCTATAAGCTAGCCCAGCCGTTGCCGTGGAAACGACCTCCGACCCCCCTCGCTTTTGGAAACGAGGCGCACTATCGCAATTTGTAATTCGGAAACGGCTAAGGTTTCCGGTCGAACGTGTTGTTGTCGAGGATCGGATAAAAAGTTAATGAAAAGTTCCTTCCGGAAGTAGGCCTACATAAACGTAAATCCTCCGTAATAAAATCCCTGAGTCTACCATTGAGATTTCTATAAAAAAGATAAAGTGTTTTCAATAACTGGGAAAACTGATATAGAAAAAGGAGTGAACAAAAGCGTGAATTTTCACTGAAAATGGACGTTTTATGAGAATCGTGTTAGAAAATCTGGGAAAACGTAACAGAAGCATCGATAACTTATCTGGCGAAAATAAGAAAAACAAACGGATTTTTAGAAAATTTGAGAAAAATGTCTAATAAATAAGGGAATTATTTAGGAAAGTAGCACGAAAGTTCAGAAATTGTTCTGGAAGAATCTAAGTTATTTAATTATGTGAATTGGGGAATATCAACGGAAGTTAGGGGAAATGAACGGAAGTTCGGGGGGAAACGAACAGAAGTTCGAGGGGGGAAGGAAATGAAGGGAAGTTCGGAAGGAAGGGGAGAGTTAAGGAAATGAAGGGAAGTTTGGGTGGAAAGGAAGGAAAGTTCGGGAGAAAAGGAAGGGAAGTCCGGAGGAAAAAGAAGGGAAGTTCGGGAGAAAAGGAAGGGAAGTCCGGGGAAAAAGGAAGGGAAGTTCGGGGGAAAAGGAAAGGAAGTTCGGGGGAAAACGAAGGGAAGTTCGGGGGGAAAATAAGGAAAGTTCGTGGGAAAAGGAAGAGTAATATAAACAGAAGTTCTTGGAAATATAGCCAGTTTTGTGAAAGTTTAAGAAAATAGCAGAAATAGCGAAAATTTCTAAATTTTAAAATTGAAATAAACTTACGAGAAACTTGTGTATTTTTATTTAATTTCAACAAACTTAAAATTTTTCCAGGAGAATTCAAATCAATTCGACAAAAACTCGACGAAACTAAACACAATTTCATAAAAATAAATAGAAATTGCTATATAAAAAATAAAAAAAATTGAGTAAAATGAAACATTTTTTTGTGGAACTTCCTAAGAAAAATGATAATTATTTTTGAGCAATACATGTTATTGAAAATTCATGAGTTTCAAGAAAAAATAAGTAGAAATTTAAGAAATTTAAAATGTATTTTGTTTTTATGTAAATCCTCGAAAAATTAATCTTCCAAACATATTTAAAAAAATCCGTCCAAAACTGTTCTGAATGACGTCATTAACAAAAATGACCCATTTCCCGACATTTAATCGGGCATTTAATCGTATTTTTTCGGGCATAATCAGACAGAATCCTACAAATATTTGAACACAATAGGATATTTTCTCGCGCTATCTTTCGAACAATTATTCGGACCTTTAATCGGGTAATACGTAGGCCTATATAGCAGCACATTTATTCGACAATAATTGAAAATAAGCGAACATTTTAGGACATTTGAAACGCCGAAACTAGGTACCCCTTAACTAGGGGGAAAAACGTCAAAATGCGAATGCAACGCGAGAAATGTCGAAAAGAAATGAGACATCACGGTAATTTTCCCGAATGGGGTTATTCAAAAAGGACGTCCTCTCATGTAGATGGGGAAAGGGGAGGGATAGGTGGAGTCATGGACACAATATGGACAGGGGGAGGGGAGGGGGATATGACCAACTCGGACGTCCACTTGACACAAAAATGCCAAGTAAAATCAGTTTCCAAAGTGAAACAAAAATTGAGCGCAATATCGCATTGATGATGTGTTATAAATTGCAAAAGTTAGTAAACAGGGTACCGTCTTCCCGCGCAAACAACGGCATGGCACTATAGGAAGAAGGAGAACAACATGCCACTATACCCGGGGATAAGTGCATGCCGTTATAAGTAGGGGTAAAATTTCCGGGAATTACCTTTTCACCCATGACGCCATTTTACCACTAGCGCCAACCAGCGGGCAAACCATCGGTAATTTTAATGCATTACCAATATTTGCCCGATGGCTGGCGCTAGTGGTAAAAAAACGTAACATTCTTGCCTAGAAGTTTTGTTGTGTAAGCACCCTTATTCAGCCTTTAATTTTGAATGTACCATTTGGTCAAATAACGCCCCTACCAGTACAGTATCAAATAGTTATCATTCGGAGCACTACCATGCTGAGCCGTAAATCATCATATAGCATCTTCCTGCATAAACAACGGCATAACACTAGAGCCGGGGGATAACAAAAAATCTCTTTGCACATTTTGTTAAATGCTTCTATATACCGGGGGTATGCCAGTTCATCGGAAAAAAGCGTTTTCCAGTTCAACGCATTGTTTTTGCCAAAGTTGCAGTACAGGCCGGCTAATTCCTAAATTGGTGACTGTTCCTCGAAGATTTCCATTGTTCTCATCTAATTTCTGTAAAGCCTACAGCTTGTCTTCAACTGTATACGATTTACGGCTCAGCACGGTAGTGCTCCGAATGATAACTGTTTGATACTGTAATTGTAGGGGCATTATTTGACCAACTGGTACATTCAAAATAATAGGCTGAATAACACATGAATTGTGGGATTGAGGTAACAAGTTGCGTCATGGGTGAAAAGGGAATTCCCGAAAATTTTACTCCTACATATAATAGCATGCACTTATCCCCGGGTATAGTGGCATGTTGTTCTCCCTCTTCCTATAGTGCCATGCCATTGTTTGCGCGGGAAGACGGTACTTAGATTGGTAACAACTTTTTCCTAATATAACTTCTGGCACATTTCAATACCTAAATGTTTCATTATTAAATTAATGATGACATTAACATCTTGGGGGCCATAAATAAAGCCCTATTGGGTAATTGTTTGGTTTAAAAATTAGGATTGAAAAAGTGGTACCAATTGTATACCAAAATAATTCCCAGGCTTAGTCTGGAAAAGTTCCCATCACTTCCAGTTCCCTTTACGTCGTTTTTATACCCATGATTCACTACCGTGATTACCAGTATGGCGTACCTCAAGAATAACTGACCTTAAACATCATTAAATATGTAGAATAAACAAAGTGTGAACATGCAGCGCCACGCAGCAGAGTTAAACGAAAAAGAAACACCCAGTCAAATTTACAACACAAAAAGTTCGAAAAAAAGCGCCCTCTACTCACTTCCGAAGCAGTGGCATTAGAAGGTCCCAAAGCGCCTGAGCTTTTTGGCTGAAATGAACTAGGCGCATTCTTTTTCTTCTCTCTCTCAGTAGCCAGGGACAGTCCTAATTCTCTCAAGAGATCGGGAGTGCTGCGCGAATTGAGCAGGGGCAGGACGCAAGCGTAAATATCCTCCTCAGGGCTAGTTTTAGTGGCCAAAGCAGTGTCGACATTCGGTCCAGAGGGAGTACCTGCCCAAGCTCCGCATGGAGGGCATTGCTCAGAACAGGCTTGGGGCAGATGCGAGGAAAGCACAGATGGCTCGAGCATGAAGCCAGAAAACTTAGAATGATGGTGGGAATGTGGAATATTCCCTGACTGACTTACTATAGATGGAGTGGATGGTGACTCCGCAGTGGAAGATGTCCTTGATAAATGGCTTTTTATTACTGGATCCAGTACTTGGTGTTCGATTCTTTGACGTGTTAACCTTGAATTCCTCAAAGATTCCTTAGTGAGGGCTTCTTGGCTGACGAACTCTGCAGGGTGGGTTCCGTTAACATTCCCATTCTCTGCCTCATGCAAATGTACGTTTTGCAACACTGATTTCAGTTCTTCGATGTCATTCAAAGTCTTAAGTTCCACGCTGTCAAAGGGACTACTCTCTGCTTCAAAATCTTCTAAATTCAACTTGCTGGTCAGGGTCACATCTGGCTTGTTGGAGACAGTTGGTGGTTCAGTTGAGGAAGGGATAGGCTTTAGCATCGAGTTTGGCTCTAGAGAAGTCAGCAGAGATGTTGCTATGCCGACTGATGGCCCATTAATCGAATCACTGCTAAGATGCAAGCTATTATTCCCATTTGAGTCTTTTGGCAGATATGTACAATCTTCATTGGCTTTATCAGGGCATGAGTAACTTTTGATGCAGCCATCATCTTTATTCTCCCAAGAGTGGTCAGTGCCGGTCATGCGTGTGAACTGTTCAATAGAGTTACCCAGCTTTTCAATCTTGGCACGCTCAGCAACTTCCCTTCCTCGTCTTTTGGTCATAGCAAGTTCCAAAACTTGATTCTCCAGAGAGAAGTCATACTGCAGGAAATTAATGTAACGAGAAATGATTGAGAAGTGTAAATCTAACTTTCTACCAGAATAATGAGTACACTTATCTATTATATCGACTACCTTTCTTCCCAGGTTTCAATTTAAAATATATTATTTCCAGTTTAGGTTAGGTTAGGTTAGGCCGGCGAGGGGGTGTGGGGGCTGCAGGTCCCCACTTTGGGGGGTCCAAGGGGGGCGT
>JAQGBX010007639.1:0-11222 GCA_034698745.1 Megaphyllum sjaelandicum | reverse complement strand
AGTTTCTTCATCATCTACGAAAGTTAATTCGTCCAACTGATTTTGCAACAATTTCTTCGATTCATCTGAAAAATAATTAAATAAATGCGATTAGAAATAGGCCACTTAACGAGAGTTTAAAAATAACGGTCCGTTAACTCACCGGACAATTCATCGGAATTCGCCATTGCCACACCTAATGCGATCAATGGCTTAAAGCAACTTCAATTTATACGAATTTCCGAATGTTTTATCTTTTTCAGATAACTGACATCCGTTTCAATTTAATAGTAAACATGATAGTGCTTGGGAAAAACCCTAAAATAAAGTTTATCTCTGAGCTGTGCTTCTATTCAATAATTCATCCATTGTTTGTTATCAAAAAATAAAAAAAAATTAATAAATAAAACAAAAAAAAACACCGACTAAGTTGCGCCTTGCCAAATATTGTAAAAATAAATACGATAACATCCAGGAAAGGTTTCTGAGAAATTGAAAATAACGAAGCAAATAACGTGGCATAAAAAAACACTTAAAACTTCTGAAAATTAATTTAAAAAAAAGATATTTCCAAAGTTATTCTCATGTTCTAAACTTTGCAGAATTTAAGTTGAATATTTTGTCAGCTTTAGCTCGGCTAAACACAGAAATAAATTTAACTAAAATTAAAAGTTATTTGCCATTGACCATTGCCATTGACCAGCGCAGACTCTCAACCCGTAATCATCGAGTTCGCCACTACACCTACGATCGCAGGGCCCTGAACATTGCAAAATGGTAAGGCTTAAAACAACGGCATAGCCGAAAACGCCCAGCAGCCAATCGAGCCCAAGAAATCCAACGCAGCAACGTTTAAGTCACCATCAGTATACGTCAGTAGCATCATTGGACACCAACCTCCCACGCATTCCGGCCCCAGAGACAGAGAAACCCCGAGAAACTTTCCAGATGCGCTTATCAAAAACCAGCACACTGCTACACTGGAGCCAGCATTTCGCGGGCTTACCAAAGAAAGTACTCGAGGACCCAATGCTACTCCTCTAGTATTTCAAATTTACGAACGATCACCGCGTGCCATACCGATTGACATGACTTTCGTTCAGCCATTGCCCACCGACGCAGACTACCCATTCAGGACCGCCTTCTCCACGCACCAGGCCCCAGGACATGGTCTCGAGACCTGCTATTATTGTGCATATTAGCCAAAAATGGTCCCACTGGGTGAACCATCGAGATGGCACGTTCCCCATCCTATCACCGCCGGGAATAAAGAACACGAAACGCAAGCTGCAACCGGTGGTAATCACCGAGGTTGACATAGCCACGTCCCAAATAATGTTACAGCATGTTGCCAAACTGGACTACGAGTAAACCACATGACCAGAAGATCACCCTGTCTTTTTTCCCCATCGGCTCCCCACTCATAATATCCCATTCAACCGCAGTGTAAATATCAAAAAAATGTACTTACCTATGTTCCTGTAGAACCATAAATTCCGTCCTTGAGCAGACCAAATTTCTAACAGTTCCAGACATTCACCGCCAACCAGCGGCCAACAGGCATCAGTGATCAGCACGAAGACTCCAGGAATCCAATGAAACGTCCTTCCATCTGGTTGGGTGTAACGATCCCCGATGTCAGCCACCACAAGACGAGGCCCAAAGAAACATTAGATCCAGCCTTGACATCACCGAGTACCCAACCACTAAAGGGAGCCAGCAGCAGCAGCAGGACCGAACATAAAAGGGACCTTCAACAGCAGCAGAGGACAGTCAGCATCCAGCCTTGATTAAGGAGCCACATAGCCTCTCCTCTCCTGTGATATTCTTATTTGCCACTGTAAAGGTGTTGTTTCACAAATTCATTCCATACTTGATCTGTTAAGAAAATAAAGAAAATTCGCCACTGTTAGTGCGCACAATCATACCATACACAGTTGCATTCTCGTTCTTGCCCAATTGTTCACCGCTAACCTAGACACACTGAACAGTGCCCTACTCGAATTCGGGATCCCCGCCCTTCTGTCAGCCACAGCGAGTCAAAGGACAGCGGTCTCAAGTGCATTCTCCTGAAACTGGGTACAACCCCCCTACCAACTGGCCTTCATTCGCTGTCTGCGGGGTTCTGAGTTGAATTGAATTAAGCTGAGCGCTCCACCTTACGTAGCATCCCGATGTGTTCACCTGACCGTGACCAACCCCAATATGCAGTTAAATGTTACATCCCCATAAGAGTACATTCACGTTGAAACTTATTCCAGTCGCTTGCCAACCAGTGTCGCTTAAAAGTATTGCGGATGTTTACCACTAAGCGACACTGCAGCTAGGTTGGCAAGCGACTGGAATAAGCTTCAATGTGAATGTAACCTATGGGTACTAGCACGTTGAACTTGTTTTCCGGCATGCTTGTTTTAGCGTCTTGACAACTTTGTATTTGGTGAATGTTAAAATATCTTACTCGGAAAACGCACAACGTTTTGCAAATTTGTCCTCGGAAAAAGTGGATAATTTTCCAAATTTGTACTCGAAAAACGTGTAAAAGTTTGAAAATTTCTACTCGTAAAACGTTGCAATTTTTTTTTTGCAAATTTGTACTCGGAAAAAGTGGATAATTTTCCAAATTTGTACTCGGGAAAACGTGGAAAATTTTGCAACTTGTTTACTGAAATTCAAAACCATTTGCAGTAAAAAATTATCTTAGTCTCTAGAAATTTTTTTAGAGCGTAGAAAATTTGCAATTTATCCTTGGAAAACGTGGAAAATTTTGCAAATTTTTACACAGAAAACGTGGAAAATTTTGTAAATTAAAACTAAAAAAACGAGGAAAATTGTGTAAATTTGTACATGGAAAACGTGCAAAATTTTGCAAATTAATACTCAGAAAAACGTGTAAATTTGTACATGGAAAGCGTGGAATATTTTGCAAATTAATAATCAGGAAAACGTGGAATATTTTGCAAATTAAAACTAAAAAAAAACGAGGAAAATTGTGTAAATTTGTACATGGAAAACGTGGAATATTTTCCAAATCTGTACTCCGAAAATGTAGAAGTATTAAATTTGGATCGCCATGACTGCGTTGAATTTCCCTGACTTTTCCAGGTCATTTTCAAGTTCCCTGACTTTTCCAGGTCTGTGAGAACCCTGTTTTAACTTTACGAATGGATAATTTAGTTTCCAAAACTTGCCGGAAGTTTCGCTGCAGTCGATGTGACCAGTTTCAACTGACCAATGGCAGTTAAATGTGTGACGCATACACACTGTAGGTCAAAACGTCATACTCGGCCCCTAAAAATGTCATGGCATTCATTCGTATTTCGGACTAGCACTGGACTAAACGTGGACACTCGGACAAACGGAAACGTCAACTTCTCAGTTTTCAAGCAAAAAAAGTAAGCGTAAATTTTTCTTACACTAGATTATATCGAAAATGTTTAGTTTTTACTATGAAATTATTAAAATGAAAAGTAATTTAAATTGTGTTTTTTTAAAAATAATGATTCGATCTTCACAATTCCAATGTAATTTTTTGTAAAAAAGCGCGTATTTAATATATAGGCCCGTGAAATTGTTCGTAGATGAAGTATAGTGACCACTGACCAGTACAAATGATAATTACTTTACATATTCGTTATAATAAATTTAAAATTCTGTATATTTTTCTTCAAAGTAACTTTGTTTTATTAAGTTTAACGTGTTTGCTACGTCACAGCAACGTACTGTGACGTCACAGTCACGTGAATGAAAACGCAAACGATCTTGAGTACCTTTGCATGGTTGGAGCGCTGCATCATCCAAACTTTTAGAAAGTTTTTTTTTTAATTTAAGCGCGTCAACTACATAGGTGTTCAATTAAAATTTTAAATTCCTTTTTCATTCACTCGGTTTTGTTGCAAATACAGGGCAACGTTGTTGTGACGTCAAAATCACGTGGCCAGGTCATGACTTCACGTACGTCACAACCAATTGGATAGTAAAAAGCAATTAAATTAAGCAAAGCTATACTTTCTGCAATTTTGAATAAAATTATAGAAAAGTTGAATTTTTAAAAACATTTAAATTTATGAAGAGCACCTTTGTAGAAAGTGTTTTTGAACTCATGGTACAATTAACGGACTCGTTTTCAAACTTTTTTTAATTCCAATCGAAGAAATGGAGCAAGAAAGCTTTTTTTCGTAATAATAAATTTTAGAAAAAATGGAAAATTTAAGCGCAACAGATTACCAAATAAAGCAGTCGACAGTTGAATTTGTCCAATACTGTATTAGCAATTCAGTACTATATGAGTATAACGTAGAAGTATATATTTGGTGCATAAGTTACAGACTTATTTTACACACCAAAAAATAGATACCTCTAGTTTATTAGAGGAAAAAATTATAACTTTTTCGAAGATAAATTTGCAAAATATTTCACGTTTTCTGAAAACAAGTTTGCGCAATTTTGTTGCAATTTTCAAATTTTTCATAATATCATGGCTTCATTCGTGTTTCGGACTAGCACTGGACTAAACGTGGACACTGGGACAAACGGAAACGTCAACATCTCAATTTTCAAGCCAAAAAAGTAAGCGTTTTTTCTTACACTAGATTATTTCGAAAATGTTAAGTTTTTACTACGCAATTATTTACATGAAAAGGAATTTAAATTACGTTTTTAAAATACTGATTATTCAAAATTTCAATATAATTTTTTGTAAAAAAGCACGTGTTTAATATAGGCCCGTGAAATTGTGTGTGAATGAAGTATTGACCACTGACCAGTCCAAATGAATAATTACTTAACATTCATTTAGAATAAATTTATATTTCTGTATATTTTTTTTCAAAGTAACTGTTTTATTTGCTTTTTAAGTTTAACGTGTTTGCTACGTCACAGCAACGTGCTGTGACGTCACAGTCACGTAAATGAAAACGCAAACGATCTTGAGTACCTTTGGTTGGAGCGCTGCATCATCCAAACTTTTAAAAAGTTTTTTAAAGCAAGTCAACTAAACGTGTTCAATTAAAATTTAAAAGTCGCAACAAATTATAGAGCACGTTGTTGTGACGTCAAAACTACGTAGCCAGGTCATGACTTTATAGAACACGTGTATATGACGTCACTATCAATTGGATTGATTAAATGAAGCAAAGTTACTTTCTGCAGTTTTGATTAATAAAATTATTGAAAAGTTAAATGTTTAAAAACAGGTAATTTTATGAAGAGCACATTTGTAGAAAGTCATCCATAGCCTATAGGATGTTTTTGAACTCATGGTACAAACTCAAACTGCATGGTGTTAGTGAACTAAGGTAAACATTTTTCACCATATAACTTATAGGGTTAAAAGGTCACAATTAAAAAGAATGTTTTAACAATTACGTGTTTATCACAATGTTTTACAGTAAATGCGTAAACGTTCTACCATTACAATTAATGCAAGCCTCACACCGGCGACCCATCGATTGATGCACTCTTTCAAAGATGGCTGGCATGTCATTTACAATTGCCCGCAGCAACCACAATTCTTGCCACAAGACCGTCTTGGGTGTCCACTGGAGTCTCGTACACTACGTTCTTCATTTGTCCCCGTAGAAAGAAATCCAGGCATGTCAAATCTCAGACTGGAGACCTTGGAGGCCAAACAACAGGCCCACCTTAGACTGCCCATCCATTATGCCCCAAAAGTAGCATCGAGATAATGCCGCACATCCCTGATGCCATGGGCAGGGGTCTCAACATGTTGGAACCACATGGCCTTACAAATTGCCAAAGGGACATCTTGCAAAAGTTGCGTCAACTGTTCCTTCAAAAAGATGTGGTTTGATTGGCCATTAAGTCGTGGAGGAAGCAGAAACAGTAACTTTTTTATAGTGACCTTTTAACCCTATAGGTTCTATGGTGAAAAATGGTTACCTTAGTTCACTCTAACACCAGTTTGAGTTTATACCATGAGTTCAAAAACACCCTGTATTTAAAAGTTGACCAAAGCACGTTTGTAGGAACTCGGTTCATTTCTTGACATCAAGATTTAGGATTAATATTAATTTACTTTGCCATTTTTTATCTTATAATTTGCAATAACTCGTTGATGTTAATAAAAAAGTCCCAAAAAAAACATTGGGATATAAATTGGAATCATGCGGGTTATGAATGTTAGATTAACCCCTACTAATTTAAAACTTTCATTCCAGGATATAATTAATGGACATAGGGTTAATTGAGGCCCTTGAAGGACTCACATACCTGAAGAGCCCTATGTCTATTGTAAATTCTTTATCCTGGCAAAAAAAACTCATTCTTCCCTAAATTTTCTAGGTCTTGTTTTTTAGAAATGCAAGAAATGGATCCAGAATATATCCACAAGACATGGAACATATCTCTTAAAAACATGGCCTTGTTCAAGGTGATCATGGATATTTTGGAAATTTCCAGGTTAAATCCATCAGAAATCAGCATCGACTCTCTACATCATCAACATGGATATGAATTTGTTACATGCCTCTCCAACGAGCAGTTGATCTTCGAATCGAGGGCCATAGAAAGAGCAAAACATCTACAATTGCCGAAATCTTTGATAACAGACATCATCCACTTGATTCGACCTATCATGCAGGAGATGATTGCCTGGTACGAGGCGAACGGTGACAGCGTCCGTCCTATTCTGACACCGCAAGGCACTGTGGACGTCCAGAAAAGTGCCAGAGCCATGTTTGAATTCAGCGATCTGCCCGTCAAGACTTTGTTTCGAGTTGCTTGCAGGTGTTCCATGGAAGATGAGATTTTCGACTACGGCAAGCGGTTGAACCAAGACGAGAAGAAAGTCATCCTAGCAGACAGAGGCACACTTCCGTATTTCTGGCTTGTCAAGGTTTATCAGCAAGAATTTAATGAAAAGAAAACACTGAATGGCCTCAATGCTAAACAGTGCTTCGATGGAATCAGATATGCCTGGTTTAAGAATTTCTACTACACTTTGGAACGCTTCATAGATAACGGTTCCGAAGAAACTTACAGACTCATGGAAGATCTTTATCTTGATTTTCTTCTTTGCTATAACATCATGTCACCTGTCCTACTTTGGAAGATAAAGAAGATTGATCGTCATGAACGTTTGGGTGACTTCTCGTACTCGTTGCTGAAATCACTGCTCTACTGGCCCTATCAGCGCCTTTTTGCAAAAGCAGCCAAGACACTGGTAACGAGCCTCAGTGAGAATAGCTACATCTCACTTCTCTCAATAATAGCCAATAAGAGTGGAACCGGATATAAGGACCATGATTACGAAGGACTTTTTTATTTCTTCTGGAAGCTGGGCGAGCAACACCGACAGACGTCCGTACGAATCGAGCCATGGCGAGCAAACCACCTTCTGTGGAGCATGGTTAGGACGCGGAACAAAGACACCGCCTTCATGGTTTTTGATTACTTGTTCAAATCCTGCAAAGACCTGATTTTTGACGAATTCGACAGGATGTGCGCTTGTTTGATAGTTGCAAAAGAATATGATTTGCTAAGAGTTCTGTGGGATTTGAGCGCAACTAGAGATACGAGAGTGTTTCTAAAATTTAAAAACTTTTACCAGGATCAACACAATCGCAGAAGCCCTTTCATTGAGAACTTATACTGGTTCATGATAGACTGGAAGAAGCAATATCTTAGCGTAGAAGAGTGGAACCCAATGATAGAAGAATTCAAAAGTATTGTCTCTGGATGGAAAACTTCTTAATATTAGATTGTAAAACATTCAATTATGGTTGGCCGTGTTTTTATCAGTATGTTTCGACAAAAAATATATCTGAAAAATAAACTATATCAACAGTGATTTTCAATAAGGAATCTTATTTCCGATTGGTAAAATTGTACTTTTTAGATTTATTTTTAAAGTTATGCCTGAATCTGTTAGCAACTTTTACGGTGTGATCAGGTTTCACATTTGAGTAACGATTTTTTGTCGAAATTGTTAACAATCCTGGCAAGTTTTGTTTACTTTTTAAAAAACAAAATTCCACGAATATAAATTTTCTTACAAATAAGCATTTACCGGACTAGTTTTCAATTAAATTTTAATATTAAATATTAAGTTATTAAACATTTGAATTCTTTTGCACAAGTAACATCAATCTAACTACCCTAATAAATTTTAAATGAAAGTGGCTAAAATTTTAAAGTGTTGAAATTAAAATGCAGAATCAGGTTACTATAAATGGAATTTTCTGTAAAAGTTAATCGAAATAAAAAAGGGAACAATTTATGAATTTTGCGTTTTATGATACTGCTGCCTCCACCAGGGCCTCCGAGAGAAATGCTATATGGTGGTGCTAGAATTTTTCCCGGGCCCCCTCCCTTCTGATTTTTTTAGCAAATTTTCCAAAATTTTCAAAATAAACCTTTTGTTTAATTTTATAAAATCTACATACGATATAATATCGCAAAGAAATAAGTCGAATTTTTTTAAATAACCAATGAAATTAGGAAAACTTTTAAAAAAAATAATATTGAAAAGTTTTGCATGTGCAACCACTTTGATTTAGGATATCTATCAAATTAACTCGTATTCTATAAGGTTTGTTAATTTTCAAAACAATTTTTTTATTTTAGTTGTAAATTTGTACAATTCACCTACATGTATAAACAATAAGAAATATCTGAACAGCACACTTAGCTATATTAATAAGTTTTAGCAACATTTCTCATCAGCAAGATTAGAAATATGGAACAAAAATTGTGGAAAAATTGTATTCAGAAAACCTAGAGAATTTTGAAAATTTGTACACGGAAATCGAAGAAAATTTTGCTAATTTCTACTCAGAAAACGTTAAAAATTCTGTGAATTTCTACTCGGAAAACCGGCAAAATTTTGCAAATTTGTACTCGAAAAACGTGCACAATTTGGCAAATTTGAACTCCGAAAACGTGGACCATTTTTCAAATTAATACTCAAAAAACGTGGAAAATTGTGTTAATTTGTAAACGGAAAACGTGGAAATTTTTACAAATCTACACTACTAGAATGTGGAAAACTTTGGCAAATTTCTACTTGGAAAATGGGCCTTGAGCTAACCTAGTAGAAATATTAGTTTTGGATTGTCATGACTGCGTTGAATTTCCCTGACTTTTGTTCAAAAAACGAAACACAATATGTTCATTTTCTTTTCATCTTTACTCACTATACAGATTTTTTTCAAATAGCTATACTTTGAAGACAAACTCCCGGGCCCGGGAGCAATGCTCACCCTGCACCCCCCTTTCCCTGGCCCTGCATCTCACTTGTCCCAATAATAGCCAATAAGGAAGGAACTGGATATAAGGACTATGATTACAGAGGACTATGTAAATTCTTCTGGAATCTTGGCAATCAAAACCGACCAACTGTACAAATCGAGGTAGAGGGAACTTACTACCTTCTGTGGAGCATGGTTAGGTTGCGGGACAAAGACATCGCCTTCATGGTTTTTGATTCCTTGTTCAAATCCTGCAAAACCTGATTCTTATGGAATTCGACAATATTTGCGCTTGTTTGATAGTTTTAAATGAATATGAGGTGCTAAGAGTTCTATGGGATATAAGCGCAACTAGAGATAGGCAAGTGTTTCTAAAATTTAAAAACTTTTACTGGCAGCAACACAATCGCAGAAGCCCTTACCTTGGGAACTTATCAAAATGGTTCATGATAGACGGCAAGTTTCAATATCTTAGCGTAGAAGAGTGGATCCTGATGATAGAAGAATTCAAAAGTATAATCTCTGGATGGAAAACTTTTTAATATCAGATTGTGGAACATTTACGGTTGGCCATGTTTTTATCAGTATGTTTCGACAAAAAATATATCTGAAAAATAAACTATATCAACAGAGTGCTTTTCAATAAGGATTAAGGATTCTCATTTCTAATTGGAAAAATTGTACTTTTTCGATGCATTTTTAAAGTTATGCCTGAATCTGTTAGCAACTTTTACGGTGTGATGAGGTTTCACTGTATAAAAGTTAATCGAAATACACAAAGAAACAATTTATGCATTTTGCATTTTAGTATACTGCTGTCTCCACCTGTCTATTGTGCACAGTGATCGGTGTGTGTTGCTTTTTTGGCAATTTTTACATTGCCAATGTGTACCTTAAAAAGTGACCAGATAACAGATGAGTCACGCTACATTTGGCTTTAACCCTTGGACATGATAAGCTGTACTTTTTGGTTTTGTGGTTTTTTATTTACGTGTATTACAGTCTACATGTATAAGTGCAGTGAACATGTTTATAATTTTGATTTAATTCAGGCATTCAGAGTGACCACCTGTGTACAGTGACCAACATAGCATTTTTTTGGTAGTCACTCTTAACAGGTTTTACAGTACTGTAAACTATCATAGCAGCCACCCTCCTTTTGCTAGACTCATCCATACTTCCTGTTTATAAAATGTTATGCTTTAAGCTTTTAGTAATTAATCATTGGATTAAAACCCTGAATAAAAGGTGGATTGTTTTATCATTAGCAGGTATAAAAACGTGACATCACACTTAAAGTCTACACCCTTTTGTTACGATTTGTCACAAATTCAACATCCCCCCCCCATAAAACCCGTGACATCATTTCTGGATGGCCCCTATGGTGAAGGTCCACCTGGTGGTCATTCTCGGGTCCTGCAGCACTTCTTGCTGCTGCTGACGTGGGTCGACCATAAGGCCCAAATACGGGTAGAACAGCCCGACGAGGAGATGGACGTCGTGTATCAATGCAGCTCGCATTTCTAGATCAATGGCAGTCCGCTGAATCCGAGCAAAGTGGCTAACAGGAGATCACCGTAGTCGCCATCACATGCAGCCAGGCGGTAGACATGCTAGTAACCAGCGCAGACACTCGACACCATAATCATCGAGTCTGCCACTACACTCACGATCGCAGGGCCATGAAAACGCCCAGCCCAAGAAATCCAATGCAGCAATGTTTCAGTCACCATCGGTAGCAGCATTGGACACCAACCAGCTCCCACGCATCCGGGCACCAGGAACGGAGAAGCCCTGAGAAACTTTCTGGTTGCGCTCATCAAAAACCGGCACGCTGCTACGCTGGAACCAGCAATTCCATGGGCGTAGCCAGGGGGGAGTCATCTAAGTCATATGACTCCCCCCAAATCCGAAAAGGTCCACATTTTCGGAACAAATTTTAAAAGAAATCGGCAAATTTCCAACAACTTGTCAACTTTCCTGACTTTTTCAGGTTTTTGAACAAATTTCCCTGACCGATTGCAATGTTAAAATGGA
>JAQGBX010007638.1:0-11224 GCA_034698745.1 Megaphyllum sjaelandicum | reverse complement strand
CTTTGTACAAAAATTCATTATGATCAGTCACCATAAATTTTTGGACTTTTTACCAGCTAGAATTGCATTTCGACCCAGTGTGCATTGTCCGGAACGTAGGTGGTCAGGCCGTACAACCTGCCACCTCGCAACTTGTGAAAATTTTGAATTTTGAACTTTACGTTTGTAAGCGCGTTTCGTTATTTTCAAGTCGCGCTCTTGTCCTTTAATTTAATTTCTTTTGCTCGAAATAAACTGAGAGTTTGATCATTTGATCTTTGTATCTCTGTCTCCCAGTCCGCGTTCGCAGATCCCATTTATCTATTCGCGTTTTGAAGCTACGAGACATCGAAATTGGCCCATCGCTCAATTTTCGATAGCACTGGCCGCGGGGCATCATGGGAAACTGCCCCCTTCGTGTAGCAATTGTGGGCTTCACCCAAGGCACCGGAGCTAACCATCGTGCTTGCTACCAGTGCTGCCCCCTATACAAATCGTATACGGAAATGTGTCACAGGGTGCATGTCTTGGGAGCACAATCCAATAAAATCCTATTTCTACTTCTTACTTTCTATTCTTTCTTCTTTCTTCTATGTCTTCGTAGAAGTGCTGCCTACCATAAGGAATAATCAAATTAAATCAGAACTAGCAGCAGTTAGTTAAAATGCTTTCTTCGGCCACTACTAATGTAAGTTATTGTTTTAACACGTGATCATTCTCGCTTTGTTTTTACTAATTTCGTAATTTTGTACGTACAAATTACACTGTAAGTACACGTAACAAGTACTCAGAATGCTTCGAGAATCGCACTTTGGCAGTTAAAAAGTTACGCAGGTTATACACCCTAGACCTGGTAATTAACCTGGAAAATTCAGGGAAGAATGGCTTATTTTGAAAAAGTCAGTTAAATTCAACGTAAACATGTTGTTGCATTCTAAAATTATTGCTTCTACATGTGAAATACATGGTTAGCTCGAGGCCTATTTCCTCGAGCTTTTGCCAACTTTTGCCAACATTTTCCAAGCTTTCCGAGTACGAATTTTAAAAATTTGCAACTTTTTCCGAGTACAAATTTTCAAAATTGTTAGCTTTTTCCGAGTACAAATTTTCAAAATTGTTAACTTTTTCCGAGTACAAATTTTCAAAATTGTCAACTTTTTCCGAGTACAAATTTTCAAAATTGTCAACTTTTTCCGAGTACAAATTTTCAAAATTGTTAACTTTTTCCGAGTACAAATTTTCAAAATTTTTCCATGTTTCCTAAGGAAAAATTTAAAAAATTTTCCTCGTTTTCAGAGGACAAATTTGCAAAATTTTCCACGTTTTCCGAGTTCAAGTTTGTAAAAGTATCTAAGTTTGACTTTGTCAATGGTCAGGGAAATTTTTTTTAAAACCTGGATAAGTCAGGGAAGTTGAAAATGAAATTTCTGGGGGAACCCTGTCCCCCGTAAAAATCCCCGTAAAAATTCACTCAAATGTTATCGATATTTACAAATATCGATAACATTTGAGTGCATTTTTATAAAATTAATTTGTTTAAATTAGTCGATTTAACGCACGTGACTTCACGACTCATGAAGTGCGATTTTCCGAGCTTTTACCCGAGTACCCCGATGTAATCAACAATTCTATTAAACTTTTTCATAAATGAAATGCAACTAAAGTACTCGTACTGTATGTTCAGTTTTGAATGTTAACATAATTTTGACATACCCTGTATGTTGGAATACTCAGGTCACTGCTTGACCTTTGCACAATGAATGATGCACATTTGCTAATTAGGAATGTTGGAATTTCTTTCAGAGGGTATATTTTCAGTATGCTACATATTTGATCAAATGTCAAAAAGGAAATATATGAGGAGTGGAAAGGTCAAAGTTGATCCGATTGTATATTTTGTCATAAAACGAGATTCAAAACAAACATTTAGAAGGGTTATTTTGTACGAAAATGTCCAGGGGAGGAGGAGGGGGATAAGGGGGTTGGTATTATTTATGACCAGTCAAAAAGGTCAAAGAGAACGCTTTTCAAAATTGACCTTACTTCCTCGTTATTAAGTGGCTGACCATTTCCAAGTGCCTGTGGGAATTTTGCGAAAATAGTTTTAGATATAAAATGAAGTATTTTCAGAAATTTTCTGCCTGCAGATAATGACTAGGAATTGGGAATTACAGATTTTTCAATTTGTATAAAACTAGTTCTTGGGGAAATTTGAAGATGTGAAATTTACAATTCTTTGACTTTATTAAAGCATTTTTTGTTTAAAATGTCTTATTTTATGTCTAAAACTGTCTTTGCTATAATTAAGTTAACTTTTTTTAAAAATTATGATTATGTAAAACGAAGATTGTTTAACGACAAAATGCATCTAAAAATGTAAAAATTTATCAAAAAAATTTCGAAGTAGAGCCTAAAGTGTAAAAATTTATCAAAAATTTCGAAGTTGAGCCAAAAATTTATCAAAAATTTTGAAGTAAAGCCTATAGTGTAAAAATGTATCAGAAATTTACGAAATGTATCCGAAAGTGTAATGTTTAAAAAAATTTAAAAATGTGTTCCAAAAAGTGATTTAAATGTTAAAAAAAATTTTGAAAATATTTTCAAAAAAGTGTAAAAATGTATCAGAAATATGAAAATGTAGCCAAAAATTCTAAAAATTTAACAGATTTAATAATGTGAAATTATAAAAAAAACAATGTAATTATGAAATTCACAATTCTAAGTTATTTAAAGTTTAAAAACATTTTTATTTAAAATATCTCATTTTATGTTTAAAACTGTATTTTATATAATTACCTTAAATGTATTTTTTTTTTAAATTAATTTTTTTTTCAATTTTTCTATATTAATATTTTTTTACAGAAATCGTCGAAGTCCGAAAAATCGTCGATATCCGAAAAACGGACAAGCATTGAGACGTTTCGTCACTTCCGCTAAAAACAAGATGGCTGCCATTCAGTTTTCATCCCGAGTCGATTTCTCACCAAATTTATCAGCAATTTTGTTTTTGACCACTGTCCAGTTCACGTCCGCAGGCCAGCAAACAAAGTACTGCGAAAGAGTTTCAGCAAACAGGTTTGCGCAAACTTTCCATAACAGAAACTTGTTTCCGAAGGTCGCTCCATTCTCAATGGAAATATTTTCGTACATTGTTGTTGTTTTTTGTTATTGTTTTTTCTTTTTTTTTCGATGAAAAAAGAAAAAACAACCACAAAATACAACTAACATTGTTTTGTTGATAATTTTTTTCAAAAAATTTCTAATAATGAAACCAATTCACACGGATTGGTTAAAAATTTGATCGCTATATAGATGGCGCTTTTAATAACCTTGTTAATTAATGCGAATTTAATTTAATTTTAACTAGTAATTTTTCGAGTAAAACACGAAAACAAAAACAAAAAACAACTTTCATTTTTTTAATTATTTTTGAAATTTTTGCTAATAATGAAAAAAAAATTCGAAGCATTCTTATCAAATTGGTTAAAAATTTGCTTAAATATTGGTTAAAGATTTTAATAAAAATTGGTTAAAGATTTGATTAAATATTGGTTAAAATATTTGATTAAATATTGATGGAAAAATTTTGATAAAAATATGTGATTAAATATTGATTGAAAATTTTTGATTGAAATATTTGATTAAATATTGGTTAAAAATTTTGATTGCAATATTTGATTAAATATTGGTTAAAATTTTGATTAAAATATTTGATTTAATATTGGTTAAAAATTTGATTAAATATTGGTTAAAAATTTGATTAAATAATGGTTAAAAATTTGATTAAATAATGGTTAAAAATTTGATTAAATATTGGTTAAAAAATTTGATTAAAATACTTGATTAAATATTGATTAAAATACTTGATTAAATAATGATTAAAATATTTGATTAAATATCGGTTAAAACATTTGATTAAATATTGGTTAAAAAAATTTGATTAAAATATTTGATTAAATATTGATTGAAAATTTCTGATTGAAATATTTGATTAAATGTTGGTTACAAACTTTGATTGAAATCTCTGATTAAATATTGGTTAAAAAATTTGATTAAAAATTGATTAAAAACTTTGATTAAAATATTTGATTAAATATTGGTTAAAAATTTGATTAAAATATTTGATTAAATATTGGTTAAAAAATTTGATTAAAATATTTGATTAAATATTGGTTAAAAAATTTGATTTATATATTTTATTAAATATTGGTTAAAAAATTTGATTAAAATATTCGATTAAATATTGGTTAAAAAATTTGATTGAAATATTTGATTAAATATTGGTTAAAAATTAAATCGCTTCAGATGGCACATTTATAACCATGTTAATTAATTCAATTTACTTTAATTGCCGATTAGATTAAGCGTCAATATCGAGTTAAATTATTCGTTAAAAATAATTTAACTCGATATTAACGCTTAATCTAATCAGCATTTTTTTTAATCAAACTAAATTAAAAATTTCAAATACACTATACCTAGTTATTTCAGATTTCGTTCTCTGTAGAACATTTTTTCTTGGAAAAATTTTGATTTAATTGGTTTAATCGATTTAATATAACCTTCGATTTTTTTTTTTTTTTTTTTTGGACCTAAAATTATCTTCAAAAAATTGTTATTGAGAATGGATCTTGGATCATCAGAAATTTTGTCCTATTCGCTTCAACACCCATATTTTAACTTCGTTATATCCGATAATTATCCACTCATCTTCGTCGCATTTTCACTTTTGTATATTTTTTCCCCACACCGCATATAGCGAAATTAGCTCGATTATGCCATAGTACGAAAGTTAATTCGGGTTTGAAATATTTTAATCCTCATCCTTTAATTCTTCGATTATTATACGCTACAGTTTATAACGTCGTTTATCCGGAATATCATTACGAATAATCGAGGTTTCTATTTCGAATATTCTCGTTTCAATGTTTTTTTGCTGTTTTAAACAACGAACTTGAATCCAGTGTCTCGTTATCTCGGCAAAGTACATTACTTTAATTCGGTTTGATCTTAAAGTCGTTGCGGAAGCAAGTGCGTATTGTATACAAATCTGTCTGAGTTCCCCGTGAAAAATGGAAACTCGTGGTCTTGGTTTAAAATTAAATAAAATCAAACTCCCTAGATGACGTCATCTTAAAAAAATTATCAGGGACATTATCAAAAGTTTTATTAGTGACGCCATCTTTAAAAAAAATGTATGAATGACATCGTGAGAATTTGAATTAGTGACGTCATCTTCAACAAAAGTTTAAATGACATCGTCAGAATTTTAAATAGTGACGTCATCTTCAACAAATGTATGAATGACATCAGAATTTTAATTAGTGACGTCATCTTCAACAAATTTATGAATGACTATCAGAATTTTAATTAGTGACGTCATCTTCAACAAATGTATGAATGGCATCGTCAAAATTTTGATTAATGACGCCATCTTGAAAAATGTATGAATGGCATCGTCAGACATTTAAATTAGAGACGTCATCTTCAACAAATGTATGAATGACATCATCTGAATTTCAATTGTTGACGTCATCTTCAAAAATGTACAGTGTGCGTGACATCATCAGAATTTAAATAATCAACGTCATCTTCGACATATTTATGAATGACATTATCAGAAATTTATCTATTGACGTCATCTTCAAAAAAATGCATGAATGACATCATCAGACATTTAAATTAATGACGTAATCTTCAACAAATGTATGAATGACATCGTCAGAATTTGAATTAGTGACGTCATCTTCGAGATTATTGTAAATAACGCCATCATCAGAATTTTATTTAATGACGCCATCTTCAAAAAATGTATGAATGGCATCATCAGAATTTCAATTATCAACGTCATCTTCGACACATGTATGAATGACTTCATCTTCAAGATTATTGTAAATGACATCATTAGAATGTTATGAATGACATCATCAGACATTTATCTATTGACGTCATCTTCAAAAAACGCGTGAATGACATCATCAGACATTTAAATTAATGACGTCATCTTCAAAAATGTACGAATGACATCATCAGAATTTAATCTATTAACGTCATCTTCAAAAAATGCATGAGTGACATCATCGGAATTTTAATTAGTGACGTCATCTTTAAAAAATGTATGTATGGCATCCTCAGAATTTAAATTATAGGGACGTAATCTTCAACAAATGTGTGAATGAGATCATCAGTATTTTAATTAATGACGCCATCTTTAAAAAAAATGTATGAATGTCTAAATGACGTCATCAGAGTTTGAACGAATGACGTCAACCATTAAAAATGTCTCAATTTTCGGGCATGTTTGAAGGAATCGGATATTTTTAGGACATCCAAAACTCCGAAACAACCCCCTTAATGAGTCGGGCCTCAGTGTAAGTTTGCAAAATGTATTACATTTGTTTTGATTTAGGTGGTGCTTCCGCGATGACTTTAAGATCATTTCCTGTTTTTATAGCCGTTGAAATTTGTAAAGATTATATTAGGCGTGCATATTGTATATGTATTATTCAGGGGCCTCTCGCCTAGAATTAGGGCCCTTATTTACCCCACCGTATATATTATACATTCTATATATTTAGGGAGCTTATGTATATTTATACACGTTTTTACACGTTACATTACGTACTTCATTCGCCTTGAAATGGAACATTTTCATGGACTTTTAAGCCAAAATTTCAAACGTGTCCCGGCATGCCTCGCTTTCTCGGGAAATTAAATGAAATTTTTTTGTGAGAAAAATGCTCGGAATTCTCGATAGAAATGAGGCTGTTTATAGTCTCGATAAGATTTATTCGTTTCGTGAGCTAAATTATCGATCAGTTTTGTAGGAAATTGAGCAATTGTTCGCGTACTCTTAACAAAACTGTGTGAAAAGTGCTGATTTTTAGATCAAATTTGAAGAGATGCGATGTTTAGCTGATATACCTATTTTCAAAATCTCCAGCGCCATCTGTGATGTGTTTCGCGCAACTGTGTTGATATTTTTTTTTAATTTTTTGCATATTTGGCAGTTTTTGGAAATTCAACTCAGTACCCTACAGTCAGCAAATAAATGCCATATGGTAGGGGGGGGGGGGTTTAAATGAAAACGTTATGGAAAATTTTGGAATTTTTGAGAAAAAAGAAACTACATCCGTTTTTTTAGATTTTATTACAATTATTTATTATTAAATAAATACAGTTTTTCCAAATGCTATAAATTTTTTTCTCAAAATCCGTACAGGTATTTGGAAATAAACAATATATTTTTTCCCAAAAGACTCCCAAAAATTTCAGAAACGTTCACCAAAAAAAAAAACACCATACAATTTGTTTCACCAAAAAACCATCGATTTATTACCCAAAATTATATAAAAAAATTTCAAAAACACCATACAATTTTTGCCAAAATACCAAAGATTTTCTCCCAAAATTCCATAAATTTTTCCCGAAGATAAACCATAAATTTTTTTTTCCCCAAAAGACCATCGATTTTTACCCAAAATTTTATACAATTGTTTCAAATAAACCATACATTTTTTGCCAAAAAGCGAAAGATTTTCCCTAAAATTTTCTTACAATTTTTCCCAAAAATAAACCATACAATGTTTTCCCCAAAAGACCATCGATTTTTACCCAAAATTCTATACAATTGTTTCAAATAAACCATACATTTTTTGCCAAAAAACGAAAGATTTTCCCTAAAAATTTCATGCAATTTTTCCCTAAAATAAACCATACAATGTTTTCGCTAAAAGACCATCGATTTATTACCCAAAATTCTATACAATTTTTTTCAAATAGACCATACAATTTTTGCCAAAAAACCAAAGATTTTCTCCCAAAATTCCATAGAATTTTTCCCAAAGATAAACCATAAATTTTTTCCCTTAAAAGACCATTTCTTTATTACCCAACATTCTATACAATTTTGTTTACACAAAAGTCCATAGATTTATTCCCCAAAATTCTACATAATTTTTTTCACTAAAATACCGACTATTTATTACCCAAAATTCTATACAATTGTTTTTCCCAAAAGAACATCGATTTATAACCCAAAATTTTTAACAATTTTTTCAAATAAACCATACATTTCTTGCCAAAAAAAAACAAAGATTTTTTCCCAGAATTCAATGCAGTTTTTCCCAAAGATAAACCATACAATTTTTTTTCCCAAATAAACAATTTTTTTCCAAAAAACCTTATAATTCTTATAATTTTTTTTTAATTTTTTTTCAGAAAACATACAATTTTATCTAATGAACTAAACAAATTTTATTAAAATATTTCAGATGTTGGCCCCAAATATGATTCATCTAAAAAAAAACAAGTCTGAAATGCCCCCGCATTTTCCAAATCAGTATCGTTCACTTAATTCCCTAGCTGGAATTAATTGAGCGCATATTTATTTAATTTAATTTCCATATTTGTTGACAGTTGTGCTTATCTCCCTTTTATTTTTGGAGCAATTTACGAAATTGTTCGGCAATCTCGAGGACTTTTTTTTCGTATTTTTTCGTGGTTTTTTTAGGTGTCAATACTTCGATCAGAATCGATTAATCTTTAGCTGGGAAATTTCCCTTTTGGGATGCGGGTCACGTGTTTTTTTTTCAAAAAATCGAGTTTAATAAAGCCTTGTCTCTTCGATACTCTGTCAGTTTTTAGGACCCCAAATATTTAATCAAATGTTATCGAGAAATATTCAGTAAAAGAACTTCATCTCGTTTACATAAATGTTTTTTTCTTTTTCATTTTGTTTAGTAAAATCGATTTTCCGGAAGGGCTTAAAATTGGTTTTATTTTTCCGGAAATTAATGAAAATATAATTGGACGTATGTTTTAAGTTTTATTCTTTATTTTTAGGAAAAAATGTGCGTGTTTTTTGAAAATATATGTGTAGATTTTTGAGGAAAATGTTATACAGTTTTCGAAAAAATGTATAGATTTTTGAGTAAAATGTTATATAGTTTTCGAAAAATTGTATGGATTTTTGGGGGAAATGTTATGAAGTTTTCTATAAATTATAAATTGTATTGATTTTTTTGAAAAATTAGCAATTTTTTTGGAATATTGTCTTGATTTTTAAGAATATTGTATGGTTTTTAAAGAACATATATATATATTGGAAAATTGGTTTTGTTAGGAAAATTGTAATGGTTTTATAGGAAAATTGTATGGTTTTTAGGAAAATTGTATGGTTTTTTAGGAAAATTGTATGGTTTTTAGAAAAATTTATGATTTTTTAGGAAAATTGTGTGGTTTTTTAGAATAATTGTATGGTTTTTTGAGAAAAATTGTATGGTTTTTTAGAAAAATTGTGGGGTTGTTATAGAAAAACTGTATGGTTTTTAGAAAAACTGCATGGTTTTTAGAAAAATTGTATGTTTTTTCAGAAAAATTGTATGGTTTTTTAGAAAAATTGTATGGTTTTTTAAAAAAATTGTATGGTTTTTTAAAAAAATTGTATGGTTTTTTAGAAAAATTGTATGGTTTTTAGAAAAATTGTATGTTTTTTGTAGAAAAGGATTTTTGGTAAATTTATAAGGTTCCATAAGAAAAGGTTCTGATTTTATTTTAGAAAAAATTGTATTTATTGGGAATTTGGGAAACTTTTTTATTGGGGGGTAGGGGGTAATTGTTACGGAAAAACTTTGGGGGAAGGAATTGGGAGGAAAAGGTTTTCGGAAATTTGTATTGATTTTGGGAGATTTTTTTTAAATCATGTGATGTTTTCGGAAAACTTGTTAGGGGATGTTAGGGAAAAGAGGAAAACGTAGAGATTTTTTGGTCAAATTCAATTATTTCACAAAATGTCAGTACTTTAAGGAAAAAATATCTTCGATGTTTACTGTTCAACTGCCGTAAACAAAATGGCGTCGCAAAGGGATTTTGAAAAAAGGTAAAATTCAGCAAGATCGTAACTCTTGCAATCCAACTTCGAATCTAAAAATTTGAAATATTTATTCTACGAATCTTTCTCAAATATTTGGACGAACCTTCCGCAAATGCAATTTTAGTTTGATGTTCTTGCATTCGAAATGTATTTAGTATTCACAAATATTTCCACAATTTCCAGCGCCATCTATTGAGCGTCTTCGTTCGTATTGTTCGATGTAACATTTGCATTAAAAGAAGCTACAATTACAGGGTGTCCAATTCAGCTGTAACCTTAATACAGAGCGGGGTCAAAAGTTACTTTATCCTAATATTTGTTCTCATTTTTTAGTTTGATTTCCTTTCCTATTTAACTTATTTTATTTATTTCCTGAAATTGCGTTAATCGTCGATTAACGATAAAATTGACTCATGTTAAACTGTTTGAAAATATTGTAGGTAAAAAAATTGTGGTAATCAAGCGATTAATTAATTTTCTTAAGTTGATTACACGATTAACAAAATTTATCTTCTTAATTAAATTATTTTAAAAAATTAGGATTGTGGTAATCAAGCGATTAAAACATTAAGCTTAAACAATGAATGAAATTTAATCTTGTTAATTAAACTATTAATAATATTTAATCGCGTCAGTCAAGGAATCTTAATCCGATTCATTATTTTATTAACGGAAGTGATCATCAAAAATTTAATAATCGGATTAAATCGTTTAATTTCAATTATTCAAATTAAGTTGATCAAACGATTAATAAAACGTCAATGGGTTAATCAAAAGATTAATAACAAGATTTATTAAAGCTGTGATCTAGTTCACTATTTCATTAACAGAAGTGTTAATTAATAATTAATTAATCGGACTAAATCGTTTAATTTCAATTATTTAACGCAACTTAATCAAAGTAACTTATTAATGAAACAATTTATTAAATTTATATTAATGAAACGATTTATAAAATTTACATTAATGAAACAATTTATGAAATTTATATTAATGAAACAATTTATGAAATTTATATCAATGAAATAACTTACCTATAAAATTTATATTAATTAAATAATTTATGAAATTTATATTAATGAAACTATTTATGAAGTTTATATTGATGAAACAATTTATGAAATTTAATCGTAATCGTTAATCAAATAATCAACGAAATACACCTTTCGTTAATAAAATTTTAGGCAGAAGTAACTTTTGCCCCACCCGGTATAAATCATACGGTCATCTTGGACATCCTGTATTTAGGCGTTGTTTCGAAGTACAGTAGAACCTCCGTAAGTTGACCACCCAAGGGCGGAAACAAAATGGTAAACATAGGGAGGTGGTCAACATATAGAGGTCCATCCAACTCCCACAAATTAACGAGCA
>JAQGBX010007637.1:0-11229 GCA_034698745.1 Megaphyllum sjaelandicum | reverse complement strand
TTTGCCCGCTGGTTGGCGCTAGTGGTCAAAAAAATTAGAAGTAAGAATTATAAGTACCAACGAATGCGAGCCCATAGGCAATTTTTGAAACAGTTTCCGGAGAAAGGTGCTAACTTTGAACACAAATGGAAATAGGCAATTTTTTTGTATCCTATTTAAGTACACATGTATAATTTTTCATTAAATTCCATTAACAAATAACCATTTTATGATTTTTATATAAAGTTGGCTTACTTTTTACTGGCCCACCTTGTCCTTTCGGATAAAAAAATCTATTCATGGGATAGTGATAGTATATAATGGGACATTTTCTTAGTTTTTAGAGTGATAAGAACCACGATTCTCAGATGCATGTACCCCACAACACGCCCCCACGATGTAAATCGAGCCCCATTAGCCACGCCCACGAGCTGCGTGACGTCACGTGCAAGTTATCTATTCATGTTTTGCATGGCACGTGTTCATCCATCTCTACTGGCTAGCGTTTCGGTCATCAATGCACTTGTAATTATAATAACAATTGGGTAATTGTTTCAATGTGTCTGTGCACATTAACGAATACGTGCAAATGTGCGCTTTCAGTGTCTACTTATTTGTGACAACGTTTCTTACGTGGATATAGAGTGAACAAATGTTTACTTTTTTTATTATTATTTCAGTTCTGGATAAAGTTCGGGATAAATTCAGCCGAAAATATTCCTTCAACAAAGATGGGCAAGAGGATGATGGAGCAGGGACGAGCAGGATTGCAGCTTTCAAGGAGAGACTCATGACGATGCTTTCAATGAAAAAGCAGCCCAAGAAATGTAAAACGGACGAAGAGAACCCGGAAGATGAAAAAGAAGGCGAAAAGGACAACGAAAGTAAAGCCGCAGATGAGTCGACGATCAGTGTTTAATAATTGAATTTTTAAAAAAAGTGAACATTCAAATCGTGGCAACTAACTATAGTTGCTTCTTCTACAACCAATCGCTGGCTCTGTATTCAGCATTTCTAGTTGTTTTCATTTGCAATTTCAATTCTGCTCGTGTAATGCCTGATCACTCGATAGTCTATTATAAGATGAACTTGTCATAAACAGTCGATAAGGGAAAAAAAACTGATAAATGAAAAACATTTTTCAAAGCCCCAAACTTTTTTGAATACGTTTTCTATATTATATAAAACAGGCCGATAAGTGAAAACCTCCTAAATGAAAAAAAACGGCTATGTGGCAATTATTTGCAAGCTACAAATGCATCTTTTGTGTATATTACGTCATTTAAAAAAGTTATCAATGTTGTAATTTTGGAAATTTTTAACATGGGAGTAAACGGAGGTGCCCCTTGCACATAGCTTTCCTTACAAACGTTTGTGCTATGCGGGACAGTCTTTCAAAAGGGGCACCTCCGTTTACTCCCATGTTAAAAATTTTCCAAAATTAAAACATTCATACCTTTTTTAAATGACGTCGGCACCCCTAGGTTCCCATACTAAACATGTTCAGTTTAGTACCCTCTACAACCCTAAAATTATTGACTATTACTTTTGAAACACCCCGTATTTCCACAGTATGATAAAACTATTTGGCAACAGTGAGTGCGGTGCAGTGTACATACACTGAATGCATGCATACCTTTCCTTGTTACCTCTACATGTAGCCTACATTATATGAACCATTTCAATTAAGGTGCACAAATTTGCTTCGTTTTCTTTGGTAACCTTCTTTATAGGGCTGGTTGCACCAACTTATATAATTAGGTTAAAATCTGAGGTTTACTAACCTTGGGTTCAAATTTGACTGCAGGTTAACCTTCGGGTTCGATGTTTGTGTTGCACCAATTAACTCTCGATGAAATATCCCTAGGCACTGTGCACAGGCACAGTGCACAGGGTTATGAAACCCATGTTTACCTTCTAAAACCAAAATGGAACACAGAAATGGAACTAACTTTGAACAATGCTACCAGATTGCGCATGCTGGTATTCCACGTCTGCGTGACCAGATATTAACTTATTCACAAGGTTCGTTAATTCACTTGTAAACTAATGACTTGTAATTCACATTAACTTATTCATAAAAAAACTTTATGGAAAAAATATTTTGAATTAGATAGGGAAGCTTATACGACTTTTAACCCCTAGCTTCATCTGATTCATCCGTAGCACAGTGTCCGTATATAGTGTCCGCCATATTGTTTTTCCAAATAACCCGAGGCTACTGGCTGGGTTAACTTTTTTCTTCATTTTTAACCTAACCAGTGCTTATGCAATACAACAAGTGGGTTAACCTAGAGTTACACAGAAGGTTAACTCTGGGTTATTCTTAACCTCAGTTGGTGCAACCGGCCCTAAAAATGTTTACCTTCATGGCGACATACCGTCTAAATCTAGCACAGGAGTCTCACCAGAAATTTCATTTTCAACTTCCCTGACTTTTACTGGTTTTTTAAAAAAGTTCCCTGAGAAGGCTGTAGTGCCGAAACATTGAGCAAACAAAGTATTGGTAGTGAAATAATCTACTTGTTTATATCATAACTATACCTACCACTTGATGACGATGTCGATTAATTAAAACGAACATTTTTTTTATTAATTAACTAATGACAATTTAGAAAAGTAACACAGAAAATTTTGAAAATTTGCATGTAAAAATGTTTACAATTTGACTATTTTGTATTCGTAAAATGCTGAGTTTTGAAAATTTGTACTCGGAAAACGTGGGAAATTTGCATCTTTTATCCTCGGAAATCGTGGGAAATATTGAAATTTTGTCCTCTGAAAACGTGTAGAGTTTTGAAAATTTGTACTCGAAAAACGTAGAATGTGTTTCAAATTTCTACTTGGAAAATGGGCCCTGAGCATGTAGACGCATTAATTTTGAATCTCAACAACATAACGTTGAATTTCCCTGACTTCTCCAGACATTTTCAAGTTCCCTGACTTTTACAGGTCTGGGGGTAACTTGTAGCAAAATCTTGCCAGGCGCACTGCGGTTACTAACGGTAGTGATAAAATATTTGGCTGTAATTCCTACTTATTGTAGGTTACCTTTACCTGTCTTCATTTTCCTTGACTAGATGACCATCTAAGTTTAAAAAGTTTAAAACTTCAAGTTAATTCAAGTAAAAACACGCAGCTGCACACAAATAAATTCGGATCGATTGCGCAACTTTTTCCTGAGAATCCAAACTAGCAAACAATTCAAATGTCGCAGAAATATCGACATCTCCCTAAAATGGTGAACCGGATTTTACCGGAATTCCAACATTGAAATATATAAAAAATAAAATAAACTCGCATTTTAAATCGACAAACTGCAATTTCTCACTCGTGATGACAATTTATTTATCTTTGCATCCCAGAAACTTTACAAAAATATAGGTGGCAAACACCAGCAAATAGATAAAATCATCCCCAGTTCAGGACGTACCTTTCAAAATCATATTTTATTCGAATCATGCCACATAACTGGGTTGCTCTTGTTGCATTTTAATACTTTATAAAGTCAAGTATATAAAAAATCAAATACAATTAATACAAGTTTTATCCAGCATAATTAAAGCTAATATAATCCAAATCACGTTTTTTTAAAGCTGCTAGCGCTGCATAAACCCTGCCACATACGTCTACAGCACACCACAATGTGCTCTTATAGCTTAATAATTATTTGCATAAATTGGGAAATATGAGCAACCGGTAAAATTAACGATCAATTTTTGATCAAATAATGATCCATTTTTCACACAAAGTAAAGGACTTTACCTAACATCAGTGTGATTCCAAATGAACCACCAAAAATGTAGCAAAACCACAAAAAACGTTTCAGAGTAACTCTGACACATTCTAGTCTCAATAGTTTATTCGTTAGGAAACCTAAAGTGCTCTTGTGCATATAACTGCCTAGTAGAGGAATTGATGACCATTCTGGTATACATTCCAGAATGATCATCTCTGCAGGTCAACTCAAAAGTTGTTTGTTGAAGCGAACTTTGGCTAGCCTAGTAAACCAAACAAGCATAAATTTACAGCCTGTTCAATTATTTTCATGATAAAACAGTTAAAGAATCCACAACTTTCACAAAAGACAAATGATTATAACAGGGTTTTGACAGCTGTTTGCATCGTTTGAGTACATAAAGACTTCAGTTAACGTTTCTTATTTCGGGTGCTGTTTAAAATAGACAAAAAGTAATTAAATTAAACTAATCACTACCGAAACTGTCGTAGACGACTTTTTCCATCAGCTCTGCACCTTTCTCTTTAGTTTTCTGGTACATTTTGTGCAGGCAGTAAAAATAACATATTGGAAAAAAATTAGTTCTCAACATTTGTTGAATCCAATCTAACTTCCCTACACTAAAATTGTCACAAGATTTAAAAAAAAAGTTGAATATGACGTCTCAATTCCTTCCCAAGGTTTACAATATTGCAGATCGACGACACTGGTTTCTAGACATTCAAGGTAAATATGTTCAAATTTTAATTTAATGGCACATGTGCAGAATGAGTAAGCACTGCATTACACTAAACATTTTCATGTGTTATAAAAAATCATTTTTTAGTTTAACAAATAATTATTGCATTAGAAATCCTGGCAGTAAATGCGCAAATTTATAATCTACTCTATGGAATGCAACAAGTACAACCCAGAAACGCATTAATGATAGCAATACCGACAATCATACATTTTTCACACTTCAAGAAGTTCATACGAAGGGAATCTACACATGTGCACACCGCCCCAATAAACTAATTATTATAAGGAAATATTGAACACGTACAGTGACCTCGCATTATAATGCTGCAAGTTTCAACAAGTCTTCATGAAAGATAAATGCAAAGTGCTATATGAATAGCATATTGCCTCTGAATAATACTGGACCTCATCAAAATATGGCATCTGCTTGCATGGTTTTGCAATATTTAGATATCTCCGCATGATATAAATAAAAATAATTTACAAGTCAAAACATATACTTATTGCATTTCCAAAAATAAATATGTACAGTATATGCACTCGTATTCATTTTTGTGCATCACACTGACTTAGAACAACATGTCCCAAAATCAATTCATTTCGTTATAACCAGCTTAGAATATTAACTTATTCACATGGCTTGTTAATTCACTAGTAATGACTCCTAATTCACATACTTAATCATAAAAAAAATTACGGAAAAAATATTCTGGTTAAAGTGAATTAGATAGGGAAGCCTATACGAATTGTATAACTATAAGTTCAGGTATTAAAGATGCTGCATATGCATAATATGGAAGACTACATCTAATAAAAAGCATGAGATGCTTTGAAACAACCAAACTGCCATACAGTAGGCAATGTTTGCAAAAAAATGTACTGGAAAATGAGTGAAATTAACTTCCCAAAAACTACTTCAAATGGATTTTCTAATCACTAGTGACTGCCATTGTGATAAAATGATTTATTACTAGAATATTTGTAAAAAAGATTGCACAATGACGTCCAATATCGAATTTTGTCCAATAAACTTGAAACAAATGCAAGCCAATTATTTCCAACAGATTAATGCAACTAAAAGTATCTGGGTGCTTAAAACATCAATGTAATCCGAGGTCACTGACGTAATAAAATTCAATTACAGTATTTTTTTATTGCGCCAAATTTGGGCAAGATGTGCAGAGGTATGATACGTGGAAAGAGCCCCTTAGATGCGTGATCATCTCAGACAGACAATGCAAGTGAATATTCATCAATCGTCATCACAATCAGAGCGAGTTAATTTTATGGAAAAAATGTAACATGAAAAAGTCGTAATGAGTGAATCTAACAAGTGGCAACAAGGGAAATAAAAGTTTTTAATAATAGTAGATAGTATTGAAGAATTAAGAAAAAGGATAAAATCTGATCAGCAAGAAAGGCGTATGTGATTTTTGTTGTAAATGCCGCTACTACTTCAATAATAAGATAGGAATAACGAGAAGGGATCAAGTCGTTGCTAGAGAAAAGAAGGATCAACATGAGCAGAGCAAGGGTTGTTACACTTGTTTTGCATTACTTTTTACAGAATTTTCAAGAAAATTTCATCAATTCCGACGATTACTGTCAGTTATTCCGCCTAATTTCCAGGATTTCTTTCCCGTAATTCCCTATTCACGAGGATTCGTATTAAACATGTTTAATAAGAATAAAGTTTTCTTACCCAGTTTATTTTCAAATTTTGAAGACAATTTTAAAAAGCTCTTTTAAATACAATAAAACCTGGAAAAGTGACCACCTGTTTATGTTGACCACTTTATGGTGTATTGTTTTTTCTAGTGTGCATTTCCTTCATAAAAATTCTCTTTATAGTGACCAGTGTGTGTTGTCTTTTGCAATTTTTACATTGCCAATGTACCTTAAAAAGTGACCAGATAAAGAGGAGTCACGTTACATCTTGCTTTAACTCTTGGACATGATAATTCGGTACTTTTTTGGTTTTGTGGTTTTTTACTACGTGTATTACAGTCCACATGTATAAATGTGGACCTGTGTACAGTGATTAACATAGCATTTTTTTGGGTGGTCACCCTTTACAGGTTTTACTGTAATTCTCAAACATGGCAATCAATTAATCCTGGAATTTTAGATAAGGTTATTCTTGAACAGATCACGTTTAACATTCCCAGATTTTACGTTAGTTCCATTAATCAGTGTAACAACCCAAGTAGAGTTTCAAGAGTTTTATAATAATGTAAAGAAATTGCCTCAACTACACTTGGAAGAGTTCCGCTTCATAACAAGGAAGAAAAACGCAAACTGGAGAAATAAATACGAAGTCGGAACCGTGGAAAGAGTGTCTATGTGGCTGCCTATGATATCTTAAAAGAGTTTTTCATCAGCACATTGTTAACGAGATAATCACAGCCGTAGAAAGTTGCTACAACAATGGTTAACGTGTTAATTTGTGCTAAAATGGAATTTGGTTGGTATCTGATGAGGTTTGCTTTTTTATCGCTGTACACAACACGCACACGCATACACTCTTGTACATACATGCAAGTGAAGTGGGGGATTTGAGCTGTAGTTCCCCTTCCAACTTGCAATGTTAAGGAGGCAAATGTAGGTGGTGTCCATTTTCAGAAAGAAAAAAAGAGAAATATGAAAAAGAAATGGCAGCTCACTATGCGCGAAGAAACTCGTTGTCAATCTAGTTTCAAAATGAGGTCCTGTATTTTTTATGATTATTTTGAACTGAGAAAGCATATGCGTTAAGTTTTCCATTTGACAATATATAGAGGTGAAAAGAAATTGAAGTAATAATGAGTTAATCTACAAAAAGTAATACAATGGCAATAAATTCCACGATGAAAGACTTGTTCACACAATAGCGTTGCAAATTCATTAACATTTTGTACTTTTTGACCAGAAAAACACGAGCGAATTAACTAGTATAACTAAGTCACGATAGGATAGCTGGGCATTTTACAAGTTCCCAACCATCACCTTGATAATATAGGGCATGTACAATATACCCTTAAGTTGAGATGAATCACAAGAATCCGTTTGGTTTACTTTGGAAAATTTTGCAACCATATTCCCTAGCATAATTATTAACAAAATTTGGAATTCCATCATCCAGGTTAACTCTACCTTATCCAAAATTCCCGAGATCAAAATATTTCGAAATCTGAAACTTTTTTGAGCACTGACGTAACTTAAAAAAGTGGAAAATTTCACACATGTTTAATGTATGCAAACCTTTTGAATGACTAAAATTATTCAAGTAATGCATAAAATTGCCTCCAAGCTATGTGCCTGGTACATGATTAACAGAGTTCTCCCAGAAATTTCCTTTTCAACTTCCCTGACTTTTCCAGGTTTTAAAAAAATTTCCTTGACCAATGACAATGTGAAAAACTGACACATTTTGCAAAATTTACTAATGACAATTTTGAAAATTAATACCGAAAAATTTAAAAAATATGTACTCTGAAAACGGTGAAAATTTTGCAAAATTTGTACTTTAAAAACGTGGGAGATTTTTCAATTCTGTCCTCGGAAAAGTGGAGAATTTTCCAAATTTGACTTCAGAAAACGTAGGAATTTTTTTAAGTTTGTCCTCGGGAAACAGGAAAAATGTTGCAAATGTGTACTCGGAAAACGTGGAAAAGTTTGCAAATTTTTACTCAGAAAATGGACCCCTGTGCTAACCATGTAGATGCATGATTAAGTTTGGATCGCAACACGACTACGTTGAATTTCCCTGACTATTTTCAAAATAAGCCATTCCTCCCTGACTTTTCAAGACAATTTCAAGTTCCATGACTTTTCCAGGTTTTCCAGTTCTGGGGGATCCTTGATAAATTAATTTCGTATTTAGGTTTGGGACCCATCTCCATGATATCTCATTAGGCATATGCAAGTATTTCAAAATATAAAGCACATCTGGCCTTGAGCACTTTGAATAAGGGAGACATAACCAGGATCACATTTTTAGCGTACTGCATAAAAAGAACTAGTTTCTGGACCAGCTATTAGCACCATAGAATGAAAAATAATCATTTATGGTGTGTGAGTGTGTTTACAAATGCTCATAAACCATAATGCCATAACGCAATTCTGCAAATTAACATCAAAACTTCAACTCTTTCATGCATGCTCCGTGCAAAATTGTCAAAACTTGTATTTTAAATTCAAATTCATGAGTGGAGGACCTCATTATATGGACATAGAATTTTGATTCATAATTCAAATCATATGAAAATATCATTATAGCCACCAATTGACTGCGCAAGGATATCAGAGCGCACCGCCCACGCATATTAGAGCATGATTGTTACAAACAAATTAACTAGTAACCTTAACTAAAATCTGCAACATAAAAGTCGTTCTAAATAGCTGAAATAAAACCATGTCAGTTAAAAGGCGATCAATGGGGGAACCCTGAACTCAAAAATTCAACTGATCCTAAGTGATTTCACCTGATAATGGCAACATGTGTTTAATAATAACATTTTAAACTGTGATCGGCTCTGCCTAATTCAACTGTACAATCTATTATGTACAATGTACACGGTCACTGTCAAAGAACCTAAGTCAACAAAACTCGATAATTTGTATTAAATAATATCGAACAAAAAAAATGGAAGCTGCGAGGTCTAAAAAACCAAAGAAATGGATGTACATTATTTATATAATTATATACAATGTCCTAAATATGGACAAACTTATGACCCAAAAAGCAGTAAATCTGTCAATAATGTCGTCCAAAACAATGGCCTCGGGTCAACCTATTCAATGGTCAAACAGAAGCGTAGAAAGAAGAGGGTGAGGGCAGAAGTTGTAATTGGTCGCATGGAGGTAGCAACAATAATATTAATAATAATGGAAAAAAGGAGTTGTGATTTGGGAATTTGCAAGTGTTGGTGAGTTGAGAAAATACATCAAACCTGGAGTTAGACCGTGAGCCTGGTGCGCCTCGCTGGACCATGGCAACCCTCGGATGATCGAGGGAAGAGCTCCAGTAAGTGCAATCTAGGGCAGCACGAACAATATTAAGTCCAACTTAGTTGAGAACTGCACTTTCCCAAGTGGATCAGGAAAGGCGGAGGACTCGAAAGTTTATGAGGGACTTGGAAGCTGAGAGACCAGGCAACAACATGTTTGACACCTAACTGGGGGACAATGCTCCTGCTGTAGGTACACCATTGATTGTCACAACCAGCTTCCTTGAGCCTACAAGGATTAAGAAAATGAACGAGCGAATGCGATGCTAAACTTCAAATATTAGTTATAATAAGTATCCTCTTCTCTTATATCAATGCCCAGAATTAAATAAAACAATAAAAATAACTGCTTAAAATATAACCAATTTTACATAATTCAGTATAATTCCAGACCCGTATGATATAACTTTAATTCCAATTTTGAAATGATGCATGCAATTTCTTCTAGGCAGAGCATTTTTCAGAAATGGTTATTTTTGGTCTTACCTGCCCTGTTCCTATGTTCACATAACCAAATTCCTTGCCATGTACCCATATTCAATTTTCCATCAGTGACCGGGATAGTAAGATCAGCTCCAAGAAAGCATGCTTTCACATGACCAGGCTAAAACAGAGCAATAAACAACATGAATCACCTGACAAAGACGTCTGGGAAATTGCCCGAATCAAACTGACCATGTCATCCGGGCCCTCGGAAGAATGTCGATATGGCAAACTCTGTATGAAAAGTGAACATTCAATTTAGTTTCCGAGTATTACAAGCGCTGAGAAAAATCATCTGATCACGCATCAAAAAGCTCATTCTTAGCATTGTAGTGCACCTTACGCAAATTACCATTTTTTCGAAAACCGAACCAGACTAAAAAACCTGTCAAATTTGCAATATATCTCTTAAATTCGCTATATATCTCTTACCTCAGGGACAATCTTATTAAGAACCATTTCCATGTCTTCTCTATATTTTGAAATGACAAAAACGAATTTCATGATTAAAAATTTGAAAAATATATAATTTTACCCATTCTCTTCAATCTTCATGTAAGCACGAAATAATTACCTAACATCTGGGTCCCAATTCTATGGATAAACAAACAGGGTATTGATTAAAACTTGAACCGGGGCAAACGGATATGTAATTTTAGACAATTATATCTTTAGTAAAGATCGAATTACCTCATTTAAGGCCAAGCTGGCAGATGTATGTAGTACTGAAAAAAACAAATTAGGAAATTTCATGACAGCTTCCAAAGTAGTGTTTAAAAACAGATCCAAAGTTCCTGTATTCAAGGAACACACGATATCATCAAACGCCAACTGATGCAATTCAATATTAATTAATTATGAATGTGCTTTGTGGGAATGCAAGCACATTCGAATAGATTGAAAACTAAAGATAATTATATCAACAGTAGGTCACATGAGCAGCATTTGCACGCAATGTATTATTAGTGTACAGCACAAATTCAATATCTGGGCTCACTTAAAAGATGAATTATTAACTACGACTAGACCAACAACATAGCATTGGAAAAGCTTAGGTAAAAACAATAACGATAAAAGATTAATGCTTCATGTGTATGCAAAACGTTCGACGCCTTTGCTATCTAACAATTCAAGTTTGTGGAAGGTGTATCTTGGCCATCCGACTTGGTTCAAATTAACATAAGGGGCCATTCAAAAAGGATGTCCTCATGTAGGGGGAAGGTTACACCGAGCAAGGTGGCTTAGAGGTTGGCATCCTCGTCTTGCATTCGGTAGACTCAGGTTCGATTCCTGGGTCGG
>JAQGBX010007636.1:0-11230 GCA_034698745.1 Megaphyllum sjaelandicum | reverse complement strand
GGTTGTTTTGCAATGTGCTCTTTGAGTTTAGCTTGAGTAGGACCAGGCCTCCTGGTCGTGAAAGATGCGTCGTCCTGGACAGGGACGACTTCTCCAGTTGAGGTTTTGGTCCTGACTGACGTTCTTAAATTTCTTTCCATCCCAGGTAACCTTGGTTCATTTATTATGCAAGGTAAACCAGGGCGGAAATTAGGCGTGATGGCATTCCTCGCATAATTAGTGAGGCTCGAGCGTGGCGAGCGCAGGTCGAGGTCGAATGCCAAAGGTTTGGCAACCTTGGGTGACGGCCGCTCGAGGTGGCGGGGCCGTCTCACACAATATCGCGTATAGGTGATTGTAAATTGCCGTCAGTACACGTGGTACCTCGATCCAGCCCTGGAAAACCTGGAAAAGTCAGAGAACTTAAAGGCTCAGGGTCTATTCGCAAACTGTCAAACTTTCCCTGTACAAATTTGCAAAATTTTTACTTTTCTGGAACATAAACTCGCAAAATTTTGAACTTTTTCCGAGGTCATATTTACAAATTTTTCCACGATTTCTCGAGGACAAATTTGCAGCATTTTCCATATTTTCCACAGATTTGGAAGATTTTCAACAGTTTACGAGTACAAATTTGCAAAGCTTTAAATTTTCCGAACACAATTTTTTTTAAAGTTTCAGACACCCAAATGGGGGTGAGGGATCTTGATTGACCAGACACAATGCGGACAGGAGGCAGGGGGGGAGTCCAACCGGCGCTGATTGATAATAATAGCTATAATTCTGTGCAAGGAAGAAGAACAGAATGGATATAAAATTAATCTCTTATACATCTACTCAAAGCAATAATACAGGATATGGTTAGCACAACACTAAAATGTTAAGATTACGCGTAGTTCTTCAAATTCAATCCTTGTAACTGAGAAATAAACTCAGATAATGTACAAGTACATGTACAATTGTTAATACCAAAACAACCTTTGATGGCAAAGCTTATTCCAGATCATGCCCACTCGGGGACTGAACAAGAAAGGCCTATGCATGGATACATAATCCATTTTGGCAGTGGTCCAAAATAAACTGCTTAAGACGACATCTAAGAATTATGGTTAGCTTTTTTTTATTTAATAGGGACAATCCAGAGAATGTTAGGTCATTATAGTACTTGTAACAGCTGCTAAGATCAATTTGTATCTCCACAGATTTCTAAGAATTTGGCATTAAGCTTTTGGTATATATGTAGTATTTAATGTTTTTTATCAAAATTCTTTCAAAGGCTTTTATGATATGAAACATTTGGGTTCTAAGATATTGTTACCAGGTTTTTATCTAAACCCAACAAGTTTGTCGTGGAACTGATCTTGTTTTTTAAGTCATTTTTGTGTAAGTTCACCGAACAATAGACGGAACAATGTTCCCGAAAAGCACGGTCATTGCAAGTTGGATAGAACTTAGGTTTTCTTTTCATCACACAGTTTGTTTTTGTATTTTGCTTTTTTTAAGTTTTTTTAGGCACATGTCAACAAAGTTTGTTATTCGCTGTGAGACAGTGGAGGCAGATATGTAGAACAAAAAACAATTTAATTTCTCCTATGACAAACTGCATATCGCAATAAAATAAGGATTGCATTAGTCTGGGAAGCAAGATAAAACTAAAATGAATGAATACATTTTAGTCCCGTCCATTTTGAAACTTCCTTATACAGTATAGGCAATATCTAGTTTATTATATGCTTCGGTTTATCGCGACTCGCCGGTACTTCGCTTTTTTTTTGCAAATTGAAAGTTTGCTGAAGAATTGCGTCAAGCATGCCAGTATAGGCACTACTTTTTCAATAACATGTGCTCATTAATTGACTTTTTGTTAACGGCAAATTAGGAAAGTATGCTTAAACGTGATCAATTACATATTATCACTTTATGAAATACATGTAAAAAGAATATTATATTTTTGAAACATTTCGTTTTTTATCAAATATCAAAATGAGACCTGGAACACCAAGATGGCTCTTCACTGACCCTGAGCAATGCAAACTTGAAGATTCGCTGTTACATCCTATGTTTTCGCATTTCTTCCAAATAATTTCCACATTTCTTCTGGAATGCTCATTGCAAAAAAAATTCATTCGTGTTTTGCATATTTGTTGTACTTTCTATCCAATGTTGCCGGTTTCAAAAACTTTCTCAAAAAATCCTGAAGAAACAAAATTTAATAAAAATTACTACCGACAGTATTTAAACATTGGAAATACCATACTTAACAATGTAAATAAATTCCAAACAGAAAAACATTAACCAATATTTTTTTATTTATTTTTTTTTTAATTTAAAGAAACGAACATATAGGGTCTCTTGAGATCCATGTTTAATGTTCTAGGGTTAATGTGCGTTGCATGCATAGGTCGAACATAGGCAGCACAGGCCTGTCATGACATCTCTGCATTCTCCACTGAGAACACAGCAAACACTTACATAATCTGCATACTGATGCGTTTACATCGCGTCAAACACTATTGTTTGAACAACTTGTTTTGAATTACGTCATAAAAAGTATTGTGAATTCGTTATCACAATTTAAGAAATAACGCACGACATGATCTTTGCAATGAATGACGTCATCAAACTTTGCAAAAATAACGACATGAAACTTTGTAATGAATGACGTCATCATCCGAATTTTCTTGAATGACGCCATCATCAGAATCTTTGTAGGTTGCGTCATCATTATTTTTATGAATTACGTACGTCGTTCATTAAAAATATCCCATTTTTCGGACCTATAGACGCACATTTTTCGAGCATATTATTGGAACATTTAATCTTGCCTTTTTTCGGATTTTTTCGGTCATGTAGGCTAATCGGACATTATTAGGACACGTCCCACTCCAAAACTAACCCCCTTAAAAGTCAGGGAAAGACGTTCTACGTGAACATATATTGTAGTTGTTCGCTATTATCGACGCACATAGACACGTTTAACCCTTTCACTACCCGAATATGATCCCCTTATCCAAACTTTTTGAAACTTTGGAAAATGAAACAATATAATATGAAATGTTTCTCTGAATTTTTTTCAAATTTTTTTATTGAAAATTAAAAAATTTAAAAAATGACACTTTGAAATTTCAGCGTTCTAATACAATTGCATAATTTGTGTAAACAAATATTTTTATGATATTTTTTTAATCTACAGGAAGTAATTTATTAGATTCATGCAAAAAAAATTCACATAAAAGTATTAGTAATTCATTATAAACAGCTTTGTTTTTAAGCCTTTTACCACACATTTCTTGAAAATGTCGCTTCGTGTTTTCAAAATGCTATAATTTCCAGAAAAATGTTACATAGTAGGATGCACTGAAAGACTGCATTGCAAAGAGGGGCTATTCCGCTATACAATGAAGCATAGCAGTGAAACCGATAATCATTTTCTGAGGGGTGATAAATTTATGAATAGCTGGTACTTTAAAGTACCTCCAGGGCTGAAAGGGTTAAAACAGGTTTTAAAAAAAAATATGGTGCACGATGCTGCATGGTCATTCTAGCGAATCGATCCGGATCATAACAACCCCGTATAGCAACTGCGTCAATCAATACACGAATCAGATCTTCCGAATCAGTGCGTACCTTTTGCTTTTGTCTCCCCGTTCCGCGGATAATCGCAATGCGACGTCACCCGAATAGCAGTAGCGCCGATGTGACGCGAATTAATTGCGTGACACGATGATGGAAAATAACACCGTCGACATATGCTGTCGTTTCATCGAGAGTTAACAGGCTCATTAGTACGATCTTTACTCAATTTCGACCATGATGCATGGCTACTGCAGATCAATTTTCCAGATTATGAAAATTGGAAAGGGCGCTTTTACGCCCTCGTAAATGCTGGATTTTGGGGTTTCTAAATGTGATTAATGAGACCGGAACGCACCAGCCGTGTCTGCCCATAGACAACAGTTGTATCATGCCCAACCCTCCCCCCCAAACACAATCTTTAATTATAGCTAATCGGATCATGGCAAACTTCGATTAAGAAATCGTATGAGTTGCATCCAACGTGTTCATTACACATGCAGGCCTATAACTCGAATATTTTCACATGTTTAATGTTATTTTTTTTGTGTTTCGATGTCTGATAAAATTATTTCACAGACGGTTAATTGTTACTCACATAGAAAACAATACCTCATTTGAAAAGACACGCAGTTCAAAAATAGCATTCGAAAATACATATACAATGTATACAGTATGTAGATATTGTTGGAAGGTTATGTGATTTGGAAATGCGTATAAATTGGAACGTTGCAATGCTTTTAACAATGTATTTGAAAATATCTACAGATTGGTAGCCTATATTGTAAAGCATTTCGAAAAACTATTTAAAAAAATGTACTGATTCACCTTCTATCATCAAGTGGTCGAAATTGAACTAACAATTAAAAACCGTAAATTACCGCAACCATAAAACTATTTTTATTATATAAAAAAAACACTGTTTGCGCTTTTTATGGCCTATTTTCCGGCGTTTAACTGTTAAATGTAGCCTACAGATTAGAACATTGTAATTTATTTCAAAATTGCATTTGAAAATATTAGTTTGGACATTGCATGTATAATTGCATTTCAAAAATGCATTATAGAAGATACTATAATGTGTTTAAAAAACATGGAAAATGGTAATGCATTTAACATATGGAAAATAGAATACATGTATATTGGAACTTTTATGCGTTTTGATATATACAGTAAGTAGCCTATATATTGGAACATTGCATTTCATTTCAAAAATCTATTTTAAAATATGTATAGGCCTACAGATTGGAACATTGTAAAGCATTTCATAAATTCATTTGAAAATATGTATGGATTGGAGCATCTTATATATTGTATATTTAAAAATGGATTCGAAAATATGTACATATTGGAGAATTGTAATGCATTTAAAAAGTGTTGCGTTATACAATGTATCTTAAAGCAAATGGGCACGATCACGTTGAACGCTTGCTATCGACGTGCTTGTTTCAGGTTCTTTCTTGCATGTTTTTCATCTTCTTGTTTCCAGCTTTGGGGCGCAAATGGAATACTGATAACTGCGTGATGATCAGCTAGTGTGTTTGGTGGTGTCACTGCATGCGATTTACAAGGTGAAACCTTCCGCGTGAAAATCTCACACATGCGCACTAGTATTTAGCATCTCGTTTTGAGCGCAGGAAACGTTTTTACGATACATATAGGCGGCATACAATCGAGTAAGGTACGACCTAAACTCAAGCATTGTCCTTATATGTTCTTCGATCATACGGGTGGCAGCACGTTATCGCCACAAAGAGCATATTTAAATATAATTTACATTTTCACGAATCCATATTTAATCCTGTTTAAATATTATGTCGTATTAATTACGTTAATACAATGTGTTACATGTGTACTTATGTTTTCGTCAATGGCTCCCAGAAACGAATAGCAGTAGGCCTGCTATTCGCTGCAGCAACAGACTTGGGTGCAGACACATGACCAGGAACATGTGAATCAGCTATATGGGTTCTCTGGTTCTGCTTGGTCATTAGGGTGAACCCTGCTGGTGCCTCGTCCTTTTGTGTTGGAGGAGGATCCTCTATCCCATCTACCGCCGGTTGATTAGCTCCCACTGAAGTCATTGGGATTGACTTTGGCAGTTCCTTGTCAAACTTAAAAACACATGCCACATTCTTATCCCACTTGTTGTCGCTAGATGCTAGCGAACCATGAAGTGGTTCTAGTCTATATACTGAATATGCATGCATGTTTATACTGAACTGTATATTTCAGTGGATTTCTTTTCCATTGGGTAAATTTGTCATTGGTTCTAAACTGATGTTTTTCTCTGAACTTAAACCTGAATGACGAGTCGTTATCTAAAAACTGTCAGTTTATTGTAATATTGTGTTTCTTGATGTTACACTTGTACGTAATATTCAGCAAACACGCCATGTCTCAAATTTCTTGAGAAAATTGGCCAGTGGTGTATCTATGGTTGAATTTGATCTTTTTCATCTTATAGCATGCAGTTTGCTTCCATAAAAATTGGCATAAGCACTTTTTGCGGTTTTCGGCACATTTCACCAAAGTTCGCAATATAATAAAATGTAATAAAATGTTGAGCACTATAGATACACGTACATGTATAGCACTCTGCCGAGCAACTTAAAACTCAAACGTAATAGAAAACACGTTGACCCTAGTGGAGTTGCTTTTTATTATTTCTTGAAATTTACACCCTTAAAAACAGCACCGAATGGCCCTAAAAAGTTCGAAAATATCTCCGCAAACCCTAACGCCTTGCCAATTTAGGTCCAAATGGTGCTACATGTGCATGCGTATATCTATATTAATAAGCTGAGAAAGAGTCGTAAAAGAGAATGTGTGTAAATGCTAATGGTTTTTAGGTTTGCCTGCATGTCACACCGCCGCTTCAGTTGTGACACAATTCAAAAAATTTCTATTTCTGGAACAGTCAAACAAATGGAACTCTGTAATCAGTAAAAGCTACACAACTTACATGTAGCTTGCCACAATTTAGGCTATAATGACAGTGTAGACAATAGTTAAACTTCATTAAGACGAACTTTTGTGATACGAATTTCTGATAGTACGAAATAATTTTCAGTTCCAGCCATGACTGAAGTCTAAGATGAACTCGGAGAATACAAATTTTCGGTTAAGATAAACGGACTTTTTGTTAACACGAAACGTGACAGGTTCGACAAACACAGACAATGTTCGAATGTAGATTATTTAATGGCGAATTTGATTGGGCCCACTCGTGCAGTGCAATTGGCTAGCCAGTGCGACCGGAAGTCGTGACATTTTTTTGCGCCGTGCAAGCTCATGACGTCACCGGTCCGCCATGTTGGAATCACTGCCTACACCGACTCTCTCGTCATTGTAGTTCGTGTATACACTCAGTGCAGATATTGAACCCAATCGAACAAGGAACGTAGGGCCCACTGACTACACTTAAGTATACATGTTGCCCAACTGATTGAAACGAGTGCAGAAACTTACACTCAGTGTACACTTTTTTGGCCCAATCAAATTCGCCATAAGGTTCTTCATGCTATGCAATCACGTACTGATTTTCATGCTTTTTTAATCGAACCGATTCTGACGTGACCGACGTCCCTTGAAGTTCGTTTTAACAAGGTTCGACTTGCCATCACTGCATTTCCCAACTTATAAATGAAAATACGTATTATGAGTTCAAAAATATAATTCTTTATGCAAAATATGTATTTACATGTACAAAGTTATTCACTTAAATATATTTTTTGGGAAATCATGTACGTTCAAATAAGCACTATTTGACAGAGCAATATGGAAAAATACATTTTTATGAAATATTATAAAAACTGAATTTACAAACATTTTGATCATGTGTTATGCAAATATACATTTATAAAACCGCATCACGAATAGATATTTAGTTTAATATATTTAAAAATATATTCTCGTTACATTGTAAAATTTGCACCATAAGATAATCAAATTTAAAAAAAACATATGAATATTATTTTTGAAAAGTATTTTAAATTTCAATACTTATATCATTAAATTCAATCTTATTAATGTATGTTGTCGATTTTTCATGCTAACATTCATTTAAGAAAATATATTAAAAATGCATATGCACGATATTTGGAAATAGCTTGAATGTTTCAATCTACTACCAATTTTACTACCGGTACAGAAAAGGCATTTTCCGATGTGAGTTATTGTGCATTTATACAGCTTGTACATTGCATTACCGTGGGATCAAACTTGCAGATGAAAATTGAAATTTTGAGTTGTGTCACTTCTGAAGCTTGGCTGTAATATGTACATGTAGGCTACATCGTGTTGGGTATTTTTGACCGATCGTTTTAAGAGTGGCCATTTTGCTTTCAATTGTCTTATAGTAATATCCTTCGCAGCACCATGAAAGTATTAACTCTGTTGAAACTTAAATTTGTCATCTGTCCACATTTTCGAGCAATCGTTAACCTAAATTACATGTACGAAGTAACCTGTAGTAAATCATCGCTAACTGTAAATGTACTTCATGCCTTCATTTGGCTCCTTTCACCACGGTGGCCAAGGACATTAGGTCGTATTATGACCCGAAACCTTCCGGGGGGGATGACGGGGGGGAATAATGGTCCATCATTACCGAGCCATTGGTTTTTTGGTACAGATGACCACTTATGTAGAAGACCGGAATGGCTTGTGGGGTATTCGTCTATAGACCGCTAAATTGTTATATCGAGGACCCAGATCTCCAAGAGAATGGCAATTCTTCAGAATTTTTCGTCATTTCAGCAGCTCTCCCAACTTCCCCAAGGCAATTTGGCAAACTGCTAACGTTCTGTGACTCTGTCCAATTCCTTTGTTTTGATTAATCAGAAGGTCTTAACTACATCTGCGATTGGGAAGAATGCCAAGCTTTTTCGAATGGGTAAAGTAATACCATCGAGTGAACTCTTCGGATACTTGTGTTGATTAGTTATACTATCGTAAATACGGAATTAAGCGCCGGACCCTTTAAGCTGCCTTTAATAATCGCCGGGGGGGAGGGTTCCCCGGAATACCGATTACTCGGACACCATGTGACAATAGTCGTAAATAAATGTGTCATGTGTTGTTTGGTTTAAGGCTTGCATTGGCATAAAGATGTGATTTTAAAGTAAGGCAATTTTGTTTACGGTAATTTTTGAAGTTTTTATTTCGGGATTGAGCACGTGTACAGTAGGTATAGGTAAGTATTACTTAAGGTATGCTACTTTTATTAGACACTTAAGCCTAGTAAATACATGTACCGGTAATATGGTACATACTGTAGCTACGGTATCCGCTAACTTATGATACCGTATGGGCGATAGTAACAGAGGTGTTAATCAGGAATTCCCTGAAAGTTTGGCAAATTTGTACACTGAAAAGGTAGAGAATTTTGCCAATTTGTCCTTATAATCTGCTGGAAATTGTGAAAATTTCTCCTCAGAAACTGTTGAGAATTTTACAAATTTGTCCTCGAAAACTGTTGAACATGTGAAAGATTTGTACTATGGAAAACTTGGAAAATGTTACAAATTTATTCGCGGAAAAAAGCGGAAATTTTTTAAAGATGAGCTGTTAAAGGTTGAAAATGTTGCAAGTTTATGCTAGAGAAAAATGAATATTTTGCCAATTTTACTATGAAAATTTTAAAATTTGCAAATGGACCCTAAGCTTTTAAGTTCTCTGACTTTTTCAGGTTTTAAAAAACTGTAGGTACCCTGTTTACTGACTTTTGCAATTTATAACATATGGCTTTTGCGATTTTGTGCTCAATTTCCCTTTTTCTTTGGGAACTGATTTTAGTTGGCCATTTTTTTTAACAAGTTGATGTCCGAGTTGGTCCTACCCTCCTCCCTCCCCCTGCTACATTGCGCTCATGACTCAACCTATCCCCCTACCCCCTTTAAATACGAGGACCTCCATTTTTAATGGCCCCTTAGGTCTGCAAAGAATGAAGATGTGGAAATAATTTTGATGAGATAGATAAAGAAGCAGTTGGAGTATATTCGAAATATGATTTTAACAAGAGTGTTTTTACAAGGAACTATCTGATTAGCTGTTACTCTAAACCTGTACTATCTTCGATTTTGGAAAACAAAATTGAGTGTGCACACTAGTCCTTTATGATCTTATCAATGCTGATATCTTACTGCTCATAAGACTTTTTAAGTTGTTGTTCCATACCAGCACCATATATTTTTAGAAGGTCATCTAAGGGTCATACAATAAATAAAAAAAAATTATTAAGTAAAGTGTGAGAAAATACCCACCATATGGCTCAAACTCGTGCAATGAATGAAATTTTAGATAATGATCATACTCTCACTGAGAAAACTTACTCACCCTTAGTGAGTTGGATGTTAAGTCAGGTATCACTCTGTCTCATGATCTTACTCACTATTGCAGCTGCTATACAATGTTGTTAAAAACAGGTGAAAACACCTATTGCTAGCTGCGCTGCAACACACTTGTGCACTGCAGTACACGTATTTAGCTTCACTGCAGTACAATGTTGTGCTGCGGTGCAGCTAGCAATCGATGCTTGCCCTTGTTTTCAAAAACATTTTAACAACATGAAAATTTGACATTTTGTCCTATGAGTTATGTTAAAAAAAAGTTTCGGATTTTTTTACTCTAAAATACCTTTATCAGGGTTTCCCCATACCTGGAAAACCTGTAAAAGTCAGGGAACTTGAAAATGACCTGGAAAAGTCAGCTAACAATGATTCATTTTAAAAAAAGTCAGGTAAATCCAACGAAGTCACGGCGATCCAAAATTAATACTTCTACAAGGTTAGCTCAGGGCCCATTTTTCGAATAGAAATTTACAAAACTTTACCACATTTTTGGCGTACAGATTTTTCAAAATTTTCCACGTTTTCCATGCAAAAATTTACAATTTCCACATTTCCTGAGTATTAATTTGCAAAAAATTTCCACGTTTTCTAAGTGATAATTTGCAAAATTTTTCACGTTTTCCGAGTACAAATTTTCCACATTTACCGAGGACAAAATTGATAAATGTCTCACTTTTTCCGAGAAAAATGTTTAACATTTTACGTATACAAAATTTTCCATTTAAAAAGAACTGAATTGTCTGTTAATAAATTTTAAAAAATATATTTTTCAATGCCAATTTTGGAAAATACATCAATTTTTCACGTTGTCATTGGCCAGGGAAATTTTTTTTATAACCTGATAAAGTCAGGGAATCTGAAAATGAAATTTCTGGGGAAACCCTCTATATACTTTTAAATAATGCTAAATAAATACTACTATTTCTCCTCTACTAACGCTGTATTATCACTGCCTTGGCAGCTATTTTAAAATTATGATCATTTATCATGTCCTGGCTTATGGTTTTTGCCTGTAATATCTAGTACTCATGCCTGGTAGCCATGAGCAAGATCATCAGGCAAAACTCACAAGAGAATGAGCATAAGGTGGTTTAGATTTTCATTTGTTGTTTTTACAGAGTAAAAAGTAGCACGTCCACTCAAAGTGATACTTGAAGGAGCAAGTGACTTTATTTCAATACCCCAAAAGGGTGTAGCAGAGAAAAGGGAAGGTACAAAGGCTTGACCTAATTGGTCAGTGGCTAAAGAACATAGTGACGTCTTCTTCTTGTTCTCCGTGGGGGGTCCGCCTCTAAATAGCAATGGCGCTATTGCAGGGTGACTTT
>JAQGBX010007635.1:0-11235 GCA_034698745.1 Megaphyllum sjaelandicum | reverse complement strand
ATTGTATGATGATCCCCCCTGCCACATGGTACTATGTACTGACTGCAGGGTAATGAATAGAATAGAATAGAATGTCATTTTGAATAAAATTAAAACACATGTAAATAATATATAAATCAATATATGTACAACAACTCAGTTCAAAACATGTGACCATGTCTAATCTAAAAAAATGGCAATCTTAAGAATCTAACAATTTAAACATTTTTTAAAAAATAATAAACCTATCATTAAACCAAAATAGAAAAAAAAAGATTTTTGGATCAATTATTTCCTAATCAATTATCTAATCTATAACATTGATAACCGAGCTTGATATTAAAATATTTCAAAACGAATAGAGGCCAGTTTTGATAAAGTTGCTAGGCGAAGATAACATTTTTCATTTTTATATCAACTTTAGCCATATTTTAGATACTCTATCACTTTACGAATCGAACGAACAACGTGCAACATGAAATTCCTTGTTGCAATAAACTAAATTTTTATATAAAGTTTATATCCGAATATTTTTCAGTAATTAAAAAAAATGCTTTTGTTACTTTTAATGTTAGCATTGCCGAGATGGATGCAAATAGCTCTGCAAGTTTTGGGCCTGTTGTACATGTAAGTTAATAAGAATTAAGTGGAAAAAATTAGTTATCATAAATTTATAAAAAAAAAAAACATGATCATAACGTGTGAAAAATATCTTAAAATTCATTTTTTAAACAATAACTATATTTAAAAATTGTTTTAACGTGTTTTTACATGATGCAAAATCGTGTCAAACCAGAGTTTCAGAAAGTCATTTTAACATGTAAATTTCGTGTTACAACAACATCACACGTGTAAAAACTTTGTCTACTGCAAAATTTACATATTTTATACAAAATTTCAAAAACTTTTTAGGTATTTAACATGGAAAAACAACGCTTTGAAAAAATTGGGCATCGCAGGGCCAAAGCCAACAGCACTTTTTGGCAACTCATTGCAGGAATTAAAACAGGTAAATTTCACATTAATAAATAAGCAATCAATAGGGACACTCAGAAAGAAGATTTACGAATCGTACTTTGACGGTCGTTAACTAACGCGTGTAAAAGGAACGCACGTTAATTGGTTTAAAAAACAGTGACACCTCGCGTGAAGTTTTTCAACCAATGAGGGTTTCGATTTGTCGCGCGTAACTTCAAGACTGCAAAAGTACGATTCGTCAAGTGTCTGAGTACCCTTTTTGTTATCCCATTAAAAGTGTTACGTAAAATTCAGAATTTAGAAATTAACGTCAAGCATATTATAAATTCTAAATAAAGTCATTATGGGTTGTTATCATAATTAAAATTGGGTTTAATCACCCATTAATCGTCGATTAAGTTTAACGGAGCTCGTCGCAACGTCCACTTACTGAACTAACATTATTTTTGCGAATTTCAGTTCGTGCCGGATTTCGATTTGGACAATTCAAAAAGATTCGGAAAAGTTCACGGGTAAATAAGTCTACTTAGTAAACGAACAGGTTTAATCATGGTTTAATACATTTAATCGGCGTTTAAAATACCTGATTAACGATGAAGACATCACTTTAGAGAGCCCCTTAACAATAAAACTATATGACCGATCAATTAAACAGCCATAACAAATGATCAATTTCATGACCCATTGCATTATGATCCGATAAAACATAATTGGCGATTAAGTTTAATCGACGATTAAATTTAAATTTTCGATAAAGCGTGTTCGAGGCAATGACGCCGACTATTCGAATCGCAGACCCGGAAATCGTGAGAGAAATCTGCGTCAAAGAATTCAACAGTTTCGTGAATCATAGGGTAAGTAAATCAAAAATTGCTCAAGTAACTCCCAGAGTCCAAGTAAGTCCTATCTTATCCATTTTTTGGGGGGATTATTTCCACTACAGTCCACCGAAATAGACGTCGTGGATCCACTTTTCGGTCTTCTACTTTCGTCTTTGAAAGACGAAGAATGGAAACAAACAAGACACGTGATGACGCCATCGTTCACCGGAGGAAAACTCAAAATGGTAATAAATGAATTAATTACTCGTTAATTAACAGGGATTACGATAGATATCATTTAGCGTCATGTCAAATTAAACCAAGTACGGTCAAGATTTAAAAAAAAAAAAATGCTCAAGGCCTAAGTAAACGCTTTTCTGCTACAAACATTGCAGTTATTTATAAAAAAAAACTAAGCTTAACCTTTAAAATAAAGCAAAAGCTCACGGCGTAAGTAAATGCTGTTCTGCATCCTATAACATTGCAGAATATACCAATAATTCAAAGCTGAATGCTGTTACTTAGATGAAAAACTGATCATAACCTTAGAAGCCAATATTTATATAATAAACTGGGCAAAACCTTGAAAACATAGTATTTCCTCTAGCTTTAATTCTACGCCAAAGGTAAATGCTGTTACTTATACTGACAATAAACTGAGCATAACTTTAAATGCAATCAGTTATAATAGGAAACAACTCGAGGATAAGCTTCACCGCTATTATTTAGAAAATAACTAAGCATAATCTTCAGCGCTGTTATTATAAGAAAAAAGACTTATAAGCATGCGTTTCGAAGTTATTCAGAAAACGTACGTAGAGCAAAACCTCGAAAATAAAGCATTTATACTAAAACTTTACTGCCACACCAAAGCATAACGCTGTTATTTAGAAGAACAAAATGAACAGAACAAGATGCAGTTATTTATAAAAAAAATTAAGCATAACCTTCGAAGTTATTCAGAAAACATCTAGCACAACATCTAAAATAAAACATTAGGACACATTAAAATACAGTATAGTTTCGTATCACTTCAGAATGCGCAGCTCTACGATAATAAACCCAAACAATTTCATTTACATTTAAATGAAAGTTTTTGAAAAAATAAAACTGAGCAAAGGCTTTGAAAGCTGAGCATAAGCTTTAAATTCTGAGTCGAAGCAAAATAATGTTTTTAGGTTGCTCGGCTGTTGCTCCGACACGGTGCAATTCGATAAAAGCACGCGAATGACATCACGAAAAGTAAATAAATATAATCAACGACGTTCGAAAATAAGTGACGTCATCGTCTTTGCGTCAGCGCTAAAAGTAACAGTTTACTGTCGAATTTCGAACACTTAATTGATGAAATGAGGTGAAATAAAAAATGCCTCAAATTGATTGGTTTTCTGGCTGACAGATGGCGCCACTGATCGAAAGATGCAGTCGGGAATTACTGGAAAGTTTCCGAGAACTGGCGAAGAAAGGAGAAAGTTTCGACGTCAAAGAGTAAGACATTTTGGGTAAAAAATTCGGTAAATTTTAAATAAATTTAACTTAAAATTTACATAAATTTTCAGAAATTTATTAAATTATTTGATGGACGTCACAGGTTCTTGCGCATTCGGAATGGAAATGAATGCGCAGAAGAACAAAAACGACCAATTCGCCAAATTTGCCACCAGATTCACGTCCAAAAAGAACGTTCTCCTGCTCATGGCAATGAGTAAGTAAGGACATAGATAGATAGATAGATAGGTATACTCCTTTCCAACGGAGGACTCCAGAATGAGCCGATGGATGTTTATTCATTAAAAGATCCCCCCCAAAGTTTCCGCGCAGACCGTAGATGGCGCCACCGCCAATCATTGCGAATTAATCATGAGTAATTAAACGTATGTCTCGTGTAAAAGCGTATGTCACAAAAAACCTCGTTAAGACGAATTCCTTACAACGAAATGTTGCCATTAGGAATTCAATTCCTGTTATTTTCCAAAAATGTAAATTAGAAAAACGTCGTTAAGACGAAGTCAATTCCAATTATTTTACGGAAAAAACAACCTCGTTAAGACGAACTCAATTCTAGTTATTTTACAAAAAGAAAAAAAAATTAGCAAATTCATACGTTCATTTCTTGGTTTAAGACTAATTTCGAATATTCAAATAATACGAAACACGGTTTAAACGAACAAAATTTAGTTCAGTTATTATCATTGAAATCACGCCTTGTTTAACTTCCGATAATACGAACTACGGTTTAAACGAATACATTTTGATGAAACTTCTTTTCTTTTCATCAAAGTCACAAATCGTCTAACCCGATAAAACGAACTGCTGTTTAACGAACAAATGCTGATGTCCCTCGAGATTCGTCTTAACGAGGTTTGACTGTCTATATACAGTATACAGTATATTAAAACATGACTAGGGTAATTCCTAAATTGAATTTTTAAATGTTTTCAAGTGATTTTACCAAAGGCGATTTTGAAGAGATTACCCTTAACGTTTTTCGACGAAGAATCTGTGACTTTTTTCAAAAAAATCACGCAACAAATAATACAGCTAAGGAAGAACAAAAACGAGGTAAAGCTACAGGAAACTGTCTTCAATCGGGGTTTGCTTACTGCACAAATGTAAAGAAAAAAGTCTTGAAAACTAATCGGGAAAATTGTTCTGGAAATTGTCTGGAAATCAAGAAAATGGCTACTTGAAATGGGTTGAAAAAATAATCTAGAAAATTATCTGAAAAATTTATTAGTAAAGCTGTCTTGAAAAATAACATAAAAAGCCGTCCGGACAACTATTTGGACATAAGCCTACTCGTATAATCAAGAAATCAGTCTGGAAAAACCAATCGAGAAAATCGTCTGGAAATTAATCAAGAAAACACTCTTGAAACAAATCTAGAAAACGTTCTTGAAAATTAATAAAACAAGCTTTCTAGAAAACAATCCAGAAAACTGTCTTGAAAAATATTTAAAAAAAACTGTCCGGACAATTATTTGGAAAATTAATCTATAGAAGATTTTCTCGAAACTTAATCTAACAATTAGTTGTCAGGAAAATTTATCAAGAAAACTGTCTCGAAAAGTAAAAACTGTCCAAAAACGTTTTGGAAACTATTGGAAAAATGCATGGAAATGCGTTGAAACTAAAAATTCTAAGCTTTATAGCGAAATACAATTTTCTACAAAGTTTATAAAGAAATGTTCAATCTTTCAGCGAAGAAACGATTTTCTTCAACTGATGTTGGATTCCTTAACCGAGGCCGAAAAAAATAACTCGGACATTTCGTCGAAAGTCCAAAATGGCCATATTGCGGAACATCTTCCCAGCGACAAAATTGTCAAAAAAGGTAACCATTTTTGACATTTTTTTTAAAAATTACACCGTAAATTTGAGTAAACACTAGGTTTTTATTTTCACGCAGTCCTAACCGAAAATGGAGTTTTGGCCCAATCTCTGACCTTTCTGGTGGCTGGATTTAAAACTGTCTCCTCAACTTTGAGTTTTTTGTGCTATTTGTTGGCAACAAATCAGGAATGTCAAGAAAAACTTTTACGAGAAATCGATCAAGTGTTGGCAGAAAATGAGGTAAAACAATAAAAAAACTGCTCTGTGGTGAAGCCAAATTAAGGGGGCCATTCAAAAAGGACGTCCTCGTGTATAAATTGCAAAAGTCAGTAAACGGGGTACCTCCAGTCCTGGAAAACCTGGAAAAGTCAGAACCTAAAACTCAGGGTCCATTCACAAACTTTCAAATTTCCACAGTATACAAATTTGCCAAATGTTCATTTTTCTCGAGCATAAACTCGCACAATTTTCAATATTTTCCGAGGTCATTTTTACAAATTTTTCCACGTTTCCTCGAAAAAAAATTTGCAAAAATTTCCACGTTTTCCCCTAGAACAAATCTTCAACATTTTCAACTGTTTTCGAGTACAGTTTCGTATAATTTTCCACAGTTTCCGAGGAGAAATTTGCACAATTTTGACAGATTCTGAGGACAAATTGGTCAACAGTGCAAAATTTACGTTTTCCGAGTACAAATTTGCAAAACTTTCAAAATTTTCCGAATTCAATTTTTTAAGCTTCAAATGTCCGAATGGGGATGGGGTCCTGATAGACTAGACACAATGCGGACAGGAGGTAGGAGGGAGTCCAATTTTGGGCAAATTTTGAGGACGACCTTTTTGAATAGCCCCTTGCCAAACAAAAATATTGATTATTTTTAGGGTAAAATAAACGATGAAACAATTTCTAAAATGAGATACTTGGACATGGTGATTTCGGAAACGCTTCGGATGTACCCACCAGCGTTAAGGTCAGCTTAAAACGTGTAAAATTCATGTACGAGAACATCAATTTTACACGTTCGTGTAAATATAATTTTTCGTTAGTTGTTACATAATTTTAAAGAATTGCGAAGTGACAATTTGTATACTAACGTAATGTAATAACTTGAGTATTGAAGATCACCACGTGTTAAAAACATGTAATTATACAACATGTACGTGACTCAAAATATTTAACATGTCATACAACATTTTCTCATTTAAATTGTCTGCATTTGATTGATTTTTTTTAAAAACATTCAATTTTAGGGGAAAAGCATTCAATTTTTGGGGAACCACATTCAATTTTTGGTGAAACCATATTCGATTTTTTTGGGGAGGTAAAGAAAAGAGTAAAAGTTTTTTATTTTTGAGAAAAAAATACCTTATTTACCGTATATCTTGTATTTTCGGAAAAAAAGTACCGCATTTTTAGGAACATCGCGCTTTTATAAAAAAAAGTTTAGTTGTGATAAAAAGTAATAATTAGGCGACTTTAAAATAATTAAAAAAAAAATGATGTATTAAATTACTTTTTGTGCAGAACTGACCGAGAATGCAACAAAGATTGTCTAATAAAAGACTTGCATATTCGCAAAGGAACGATCGTCACAATTTGCATCAACGCCATTCACAACAACGACGAATTTTACGAAAATCCGACCCAATTTGACCCCGAAAGGTCAGTATATAAAATTGTTTCATCGATCGAGCGGCCACAAATGGCGCTGCGTGAAATAACAATTGCTAAAATTCGTATTAAAAAAAATGTAATTTCTACTGAAATTTCGCTCAGATTCAACGAAGAAAACAAAGCGAAACGAAATCCTTTCACTTTTCTGCCATTCGGAGTTGGTCCAAGAAACTGCTTAGGAATGAGATTCGCACTTATGAACGTCAAAGTCACCATGGCCGCCATCTTGAAAGAATTTCGTTTCGCTTGTGCCCCAGAAACTCAGGTATTAGCATCTGTTTTCTCAAATTTTTGAAAATATTTTACTTATATTTTCGACCAATTTTTACTTTTCAGATGCCCTTGAAATTTAAAAAAGGGGTGGCGAGATTCGAACCTCTAAACGGGGCGTGGCTGAGAGTCGAGAGAAGATTTCATTGACATTTTTTTTAAATATTAAAAAATAGTACAATTGTAATAAAAATTCGTTCGTTTTAACCAAAAAATTCGCAATATCCGAATGAATTTGAAATGACCGGGGAATTTCCCAGTATAACGTTCCATTTAGTTGCATATATGGCTTAAGGTTCGTTTTAAATAACGTCAATAGCGCGAATGCTCGGAAAGTCGAAAATTCGTAATATCCGAATTCGAAGTCGGTCTTAAACTATGAAATTCTACCCCGTGTTTACGAACGGTATAAGGTGCTGCATTTTTTAGCTGGAAATTTCCCGTTATAACGTACCATTTTTGTCATATGGTGTAAAGATCGTTTTAACGAAACGTATACAAAGCTTGCATGTTCGGGAACTTGTAAATTCATTCGTATTAGCCAAAAATTCGTAAACGATAAAATCCTGCCTCGTTATAGCGAACAGTTGCCTAAAGTTCGTTTTAACGCAACGTTGCATGCATGCGTGCATGCATGCTCCATGCAGAACTCGTAAATTCATTCGTTTCAGCCGAAAATTCGTAACATCCGAATTGGGAATTGGATCTTAAACGAAGAAATCAACATTATTCGCTCAGACCCTATATATGGACGGTCACTCATGCACATGAATGCGTAATAACAGAAATTCGTATTAAGCGAGTTCTTTTAAATTTTATTTAGAAAATTCAACATAATTTCTACCATTTTTCAGTCAAAATAATGTAAAAAATCAATCAGTCTTCAAAATTAATTATTATAGCTACATCCTAAAAAGACTAAACTATTCGTGTTGAAGAATGTTAAAAACAACCGAAAAATATGCAAATGTTTAACTATTTGGCGAACGAAATTATGCTAATCCATCATTTCCAAAAAAAGAAAAGAAAAAAAAATACGAGAAATTAATAACAGTTTTTAGTTAACGTCGCGCGAGTACGTTGCGTGCGCATTTAGCGACGTTAAAAGCCAGTTATTAAGTTATGTTTCGAACACGCGGACAAAAATTTACCGAATTTGCTAGCACGCCATTTTGCGAAATTGCGCGCATATAAAAAATTGTTGAAGTGAATTCAACAAAAATTCAGTTATTCGGTTTCCGTAAGGTGCTGTCGGAAAGTTTATATTCAACTTTCCTGACTTTTCGAGGTTTTTAAAGAAATTTCCATAACCTAGACAATGTCAAAATTGACATAGGCCAAAAAGAAGAACATTAATTCAACAATTTGTGCCAAATTAAAAATTTAAGAAATGCTCGTGAGAAAATTTTTAAAATTTGTATACTCTAAAATTGTACTTGAAAAACGTGGAGAATGTTCCAAATTTGAACTCGATAAACGTGGAAAATGTTCCAAATCTGTACTTGGAAAACGTGGAAAATTTTACAAATTTGTCCTCGGAAAACGTGGAAAATTTTGCACATTTCTATACTCAGAAAACATTGCAATGTTGCAATTCCTGTCTTGATGAAAATTTTGCAAGTTTCTACTCGGAAAACTAAACAAGTTTGCAAACTTGCCCTCGGAAAACGTGAAAAAATATACAAACTTGTCTTCGGAAAACATGGAAAATTTTGCAAATTTCTACTACAAGTTTGCAAATTTGTCCTCGGAAAACGTGAAAAATTATACAAACTTGTCTTCGGAAAACATGCATGGAAAATTTTGCAAATTTCTACTACGAAAACGTTGAAAATTATGCAATTTTCCACTCAAAAAACGTTGACAAATTCGCAAATTTCTCCTCGGAAACTGCAGGTCGAAAAGTTTTCACGGACTTATTCTCTGAAATTGTTTCACATTTTTCAAATCTGTACGTTACATTTTTTTTTAAAATTTATCGAATGGGCCCTGAGCTAACCACGTAGGCTATAAAAGCATTAATTTTGGATCGTGACAAAATTTACACACCTAGATTTCCGTCACTTTTCCAGACACTTGGAAACTCCCTGAGTATTTTTCAGGTTTTCGAGGTCTAGGGGTATACATGTATATATATATATACAGTATATCCCGCTACAAAATTTAAACAAAACCCAATCTAAAAAAAAACACTGAGAATTTTACGTTAAAAAAGGCCCTAATTTGTGAGTATATTTGGAGTAAATGCGAATGTGGGAAGTGCAGATGCAATTGTGCCCACATTCATGAATAATTTGTTTTCGGGGCGCGAATTAATTCGCGTCAAACGTGACAATTCACGAAGTCGTAGGACGAACCGAGAAGTGAATTAATCATGAAAATGAGGACAACAGCTGCTCCCAAGCATCGATTTTTCACCTTTTAATTGCTTCGTCTTAACCGACGCAACCAAGAAATTAATGAAAACGATTAAGGGATCAGAAATTAATTCAATTTCGACGCCATGACAAACTTCATAAAACATCGATCCAACAATTTTTGACGAGAAAACAATGTCCCATTTCCGCTTTTTTCCCAATAATTGTTTAATGATTCCCTTGTCTTCCGGACATTTCTCGTAGCTATATTTTCAATATTTATGTTTTTGTGGCATCGAAGAAATTTTCGAAATAATGCTGTTGAAAACAACAAAAACAACAAAAAAACAAAAACAATTTCTTGTAAATACTGCACGTTTCTAACAACGTGAAAGTGTCAAAAATAAGGGAAAATAGTAAAAATAACGAAAGAAACATAGGGCATTGTTTTTTTTTTTTTAAAATATTCTATTCTTTATAATCGATTCATTATTTTTTATTAATTTTTCCACATTTTTAGAAGTTGTATATAAATTCTAATATATTTAAATATGTTATATGTAAGTATATATTTCATATTTGTATCGTAAATCAGGGATTTTAAAAAAAAACACGTACGATTGTGCTTATTAAAAATTCGGTAAAATTTAAAATAATATTTTGAAATAAAAAGAGCACATTATACGTGTAATGTTTAAAAAAAATTCGATACAGTAAAACCTGTTAAGAATAACCATAAAAAAATGGTACGTTGGTCACTGTACACAGGTGGTCACTATACAAAGAACGCCTGGATTAAATTAAAATAATGAACATGTAGACTGTAATACACGTATAACCACGAAACCAAAAAGTACAGAATCATCATGTCCAAGGGTTACACTAAAAAGTGGTCAACATAAACAGGTGGTCACCATGCATTCAAAGGGGGTCACTTTTCCAGGTTTTATTTGTTTTTTTACATTTTTGAATTATAATTTTACATGGTTTCTCCATAAATTTCATTTTCAACTTCCAATGACAATGCAAAATTTAGTATAATGACAATTTATAAATTTTTGCAAATTAATACTCGGAAAACGTGGAAAATTTTTGAAAATTTGTACTAGGAAAACCTAAAGAATTTTGTAAATTTGTCCTTGAAAAACGTGGAAAATTTTGTTTAGAAAATGGGCCCTGAGCTAACCATGTAAAAGCATTAATTTTGGAATGCAACAACGTGACTACGTTGAATTTCCCTGACTTTTTGAAAATAAGCCATTCTTCCTTAACTATTCCAGACATTTTCAAGTTCTGACTTTTTCAGGTTTTCCAGGTCTGGGGTATACCATGTTTTAAAAATATTAAAATGTATAAATATTTTAAGATACATGCACGTGATATTTAAAAAAATTTAAAAAAAAAATATAAGGTATGATTATTAAAATTTTCAAATGTAATTTTCTATATATAAAATATCATTTTAGAAATACGAGGATATAATTTTTTAACATTAAGTGACAGATTTAAACAACAAAAAAACAAAAAAACAGAAAATTTTGAATTTTAGCTTGCTTGCATCTGTAGCAGGCTGATCTATAGGCCCACATGTATACGCGCAGTTTTCAAATTTTACAATCTATTTTTCTAAATATTTAGATTTCATTTAAAAAAAATATGTATACATGTAAATCTTTTAAAACATCGAGTCAAAAGTTTTAAAAAAATACGAGAAACTTGACTTTTAAAGTTAACCGACAAAATTTTGGACTGATTTCCGAGTGAAAATTCGCCTGTAAATTAGCGAAATTTCACGCGTCGTTATTGAATTTTTTCCCGCAATG
>JAQGBX010007634.1:0-11236 GCA_034698745.1 Megaphyllum sjaelandicum | reverse complement strand
ATCACACCCAAACGTCCTTTTTGAATGGCCCCTAAACCACACACACGACCATTTTGAATGTCCACCCACCCACCCACCCACACGACCACCCACATGACCACACGACCACACGGTTTCTTTTTTATATATTAGATAAGATTCATGCTTATCGCTGGTTTTTAGATCATTTATGCATTTCTTTTTGCACACGTGACATCACGACTGCCATAGTAGGCTACAATTTGTAAATCTGAGTACCCCTGTTTTATAAATATGTAACAAAATTGATGGTATTGACTATTAAAGTGTATTAAAGGATCCACTTAAACATCCTCCTCATCAAAAGGGTTAGAAAAGTAAAGGGGCGTGGACAATCACAAATTTGACATCCAGTTAACTGACGATTGGTGCACCTGGCTATTAATATTCATATTTACCAAACTGTACATACAATGTATAAATGTTGTTACGATTCACTGTTGACTATACATTGTAGTAAGAAATCTATATGATACCATTAACATTCTATGTTGTTCTTTTTTTTCTGATTTTTTTTTCCATTGTGCTGCACTGTTGTGTCATTTTTTATTTTTTTGAGAAATTGGACCACTCGCACGATGCTGCATTTCGATATATGACGTTTTTACACACACAATTCTTATTTTGTATCCTTCTGTGAAATTTACTTTTTGGGAATTGACTTGTTGCAGACTATTAAAACTGGGTACTGGAATGATATCAACAACTATTATAAGGCCACCTGGTGTCCAGCGGCTGAAATGGCGTTGTGCAAGTGGTCCACTGTAAGCCCACGTTCGTATATTTGGCAATAGGGGGCGCTCATGGCGTGGCATCCATTTTGTTTTGTACATTTTTGTTCATTTGGATTTTTTTTCCTATTTTTTTTCTTCCTCGTTTACAATTTTTTGCACAACGGCACAATGCTGGGACGATGCGTTTCTTGGTCAGCTCAAAAATGCATTAGCGTAGGCGGTGGCGAGGCTGATAGCTGCGTCTTAGCTAATTAGGGATAAAATTTATGAATAGATGACGTTGAAACCAAAATACTGTTTATCTTAAAACATGACTCATTGACCTTTATATTAGCCATTCTTGAAACATCTTCTGAGTATAGGCCTACTTATAATAGCCTTTGGGTATACTTAGAAAGTCCTTTACGTAAGCTTAGATCATATACTTTGTTTATCTTTGAATACATGACTAGATGTATGACTAGAGTATCCTTTGAATGTTTCTAGATTGTTCTTCGAATATTCTTGAATATACTTAGAATTACTTTGGGTATTCTAAAAATGGTCTTTCAATATATTTCGAATAGCCTTTGAATGTCCTTAGAATACTTTCCTTGACATATAGTATGTAATTTAAAGTATTCTTAGAATACTATTTGGATATGGCCTATTTATAATATCCTCTGATTATACTTTAAATTTACTTTGAACGTGCTTAGAATGTTCTTAAAATGTACCATAAATATGCTTAGAATGTTATTTAAGCACGTTTAGAATATCTTTTGATTAAACTTGTCCTAAGAATGTCCTTTTAACATGTTTAAAATATCCTTTGAATATGCTTAAAATATTTTTTGAATTTTCTTAGAATATCTTGCTTAAAACATTATTTGAATATAATTATAATATCCTTATAATGTGCTTACAATACTCTTTGGATGTTTCTAGAATACTCTTTGAATATATTAAAAATATCCTTTAAACATGTTTAGAATATCCTTCGAATATACTTAGAATCTTCTTGAATTAGAATGTCTTCGAAATGTAAGCTTAGAACATGCTCTGAATGTCTTGCTTAGATTATTATTTAAATATACCTTGAGTACTCTCTTAAAAATCTTGGAATATCTTTCGAATATATTTAGAAAAATCATTTGAACGTGCTTAACATATCCTCAGAATATCGTTTAGAAATACATAAGACATATTTTAAAAATATGAAATAACCGCACATAGATGACGCTGCAAATCAACCTAAATCTGTGGGTCTATTAATGAAACGTTAGTTGAAAGGTGGCGCCACCTGAATGCCCATGAAAAAGCACATACTACGAGTGCCTTATTCAACTCCCCCCCTCCTTTCCAAATCGATGCGAATGTCGTCATATTTTGGCGCTGAGTGACCGGTAGAGTGGACGGCGTTGACGTCACGACGTCATTTGCATTTGTCTTATTTCCGTCAATAAAGCCCTTATTTCCATTATTAACTCTGTTTCGGACTGATGAAGACAGGATGTAATTTATTTGCCAACACACTCTTCCATGCCAAAAACAGTTGGCGAATTTCCCACCTACGCCAAATTTAATATGCAAAAATGACGTTCATCTTCTCTCCCTCACCCTCTTCAACTTACCCTCCGCAAATATCGCGTGATGAATACCAGCCAAATCCAACAAAAAAATTACAGTTGCCACACTCTGAACACGCTTCATAGATGGCGCTGGAGTAGTTTGAAAGGATCGTAAAATCTTATTATATTTTACATCCTCTTTTATCCTGTTCCTCAAATTGTAAAAATGTTCAACATAATTTCATTCATTCCTGAAGTGGCAAAAGCTTTAAACCAGATATAATACTGTCGCATTGATGCAATGGTAAAAATGTTCAGTCCGAAATCCTGTTCCTGAAATGGTAAAACTTGGCATTTAAGTTCCTATTCGTGCAATGCTAAATAAGTTAAAAGATACGGACAAAAATTCTAAACCTGCAATAGTACAAAATTAAAGTATGGATTATAAATCACATTCCTGAAATAGTAAAAAATTATAAATCCAGAATCCTATTCCTAGCTGCAATGGTAAACATTTTAAAGTATGGGTCATGAATCCAGTTGTTAAAATGGTAAATATTCTCAATCTACAATCCTATTACTGAAATGATAAAATATTTAATTGCACATTTTATATTCTAAGGATACGGCCATAAATGTTATTCCTGTATTGTTAAAAAGTTGTAATTCCTGCAATGGTAAAATACATGAAATAGACATTTAACGTACTATTCCTGCAATGGTAAGAAGTTTAAAGTAAATATTCCTAAAATAATACATATTTTTCAATCCAAAATCCGATTCTTGAAATGGTAAGATATTTAACTACACAATTACATCCTATTTCTGCAATGGTAAAATTTGTAACAACAGGATCATAAATCCATCTCCTGCAATGGTAAAAGTTTTAACTAGACATTTAACATATTATTCCTTTTTATGTTTAAAAAGTTTTAACTTCAATGGTCATAAATCCAAATTTCTGAAATGGTAAATGGTAAACAATGGTAAAAATAGCAACTTCATTATTTTATTTGAACCAAAAAAAAAAAAAAACATTTGACAAAATGTCATCCAAGCATCGCTTCAATTAGCCTATGCATTTTTTTTTCTATATTTATTTGTTTGCATAATCCTCGGAACAGTGCTAACTTATTCAGTAAAATATTGTCTCACGATGCAAAATAGTTGCCACAATTCCCCCTGGAAAAGAAAAATGAACGACATTTTATTTTAATAATAAAGATTTGCTTACCTTCCGTGTAAAGCCAACATTCAAGAAGGTTGATTAGACGTAGAAAAACTTTAATGATAATTTAGTAGAACAGCCTTAAGCCTTATAATAACAGCATCTAGTACCAATGTAGTAACTTTTTAAAGTAATTTGGGAATCCATTCGTACTGCGTGTGTTTAATTCACGGTCACTGGTCATCCTTACCCCCTTGACCACTCGATAACCGCGATGGTCCGTTGGTCGGAATTGGGGTTTGCAGCCGGAAGTGACGTCATCGAAGTTTGATTTGGATGTATAATTTAAAATTTAGCTGAACTTTGTAATATGTATTTAGAACTTAACTTGACCGTAGGTCTGACGTGTCCGGTTTTCGAAATGTATAACATGTGCTACGATCTACGGTGGAACCTCGTAAAGATGAACTCGCTTTTTACGAATTTCTGTTAGTACGAACTCATTTCCAGTCCCCGGTCCTGAGGTGTGGACCAATAATGTTAATTCATTCGTGTAAGACGAATTCCGAACTCGAATGTTACGAATCTTCGGCTAAAACAAATGAAGTTTCGAGTTCGCAAACTTTCGTGCTATGTTTCGTTATAACGAATTTTACGCAATGCCATAAAATGGTACTTTATTGCGGGGAATTCCCCGAGAAAAGTTTCAAAATACGTGGTGTATGATTTCATCCGAACTTCGACGAAACTTTAGTTCTCATCGTTGAAGTCACGTTTTGTCCCACTTCCGATAACAAGAACTACAGTCTATACGAACAAATGTTGACATTTTCGTTTAATGCGGACGTATCGATAAAAGCGAGACAGTTTCAAAACTTCCGATAATACGAACTTCGGTCTGAACGAATACTTGTACAAATGCTGACTCCCCTTCTCCCTGACATTCGTCTCAACGAGGTTCGACTGCTGAGACAGTGTCAGTTCCATACGTCCTTATACCAGGAAAATGACGCTCATCCTCAGTGACGTCACTTCCGTGTACGGGAGGAGGCGTGGCCTAAGCATAATCCCGAGGCCCCGTTGGAAGTGGCCATAGAGCGCAGAAGAAGTTTAAAGAAATTCTAAAACTGATTTTTTTTTTCCTTTTTTTCTTTTCCTCCGATGTTTGGGTCTGCTTCAGCCCACGCTGGCCATTCCTCATCCAGCTCACGCGGCCTTGGCCTCTGCTGCTGTCCACGCCTCGTTGCCTCACCCCCACCTGGTGGCCAGTCCAGCCTTAGCCAGTCCAGTTGGCTCCACGTCGTCCACGTGCAGCACGCCGCCATGTTCCACCCTGTTCGTGGCCAACTTGGGACAGTTTGTGTCCGAGCAAGAGTTAAAGGACGTTTTTGGAAGTTTTGCTGGATTCAGCCGATTGCGGATGCACAATAAGGGTGGATCACCAGTGGCCTTTGTCGAATATCAGGTTGGTCCCTAACCTATGCTTTGAAATTTTAGTTTTAGTTCAATTTTTGTGGGGTTTTAGGAAGAGCAAACCACATTCTAAACGAAATTATGTAAAATTGAAAAATATTTTCAATGAAAATGCTAAATTTCATTCATTTTTGACTGACCCATCTTGAAAAACTCAGCAGTGAAACTTTATGAAATTAATCTTATTTGTCGAATATAACGTTGGTTCCTGAACTATGCTTTGCAATTTTAGTTTTAGTTCAATTTTTGTGGGGTTTTAGGAGGGTTTAATCAAGTTTAAAAAAATGACGTCGTTAGAAAGCCGTTAGAACTTTAAAGAATGATGTGATAATCAGAATCTTAGTGAATGACAACAGCATCAGAATGTAGGTAAATGACGTCATCATTGGAATTTTAATAAATGAAGTCATCAGAGTTTTTGTGAATTAAATTATGACCATAATTCTAATAAATGACGTTATCGTCAATTTTTTTATTGCCGTCATCACCAGAATTTCTATGAATTACGTCATCATCAAAATGTTAGTGAAATAACGTCAGCATCAGAATTTTAATTAATGACATTAGCAAAAGAATTTTCTTGAATGTCGTCGTCTTTAGAATTTTAATAAAGGACGTCATCGCCAGAATTTTTATGAATGACGATATCATCAAACTTTTTATATATGCATATTACGTCATAATCCGAATTTAACTGAATGATATATCATCATCTTAATTTTATTGAAGTACGACATAACCACAATATTAATGAATGAGATAATCCTAAAAAAATTTGTGAATGACGTCATCATCATAATTTTAATAATTTGGGTCATAATCAGAATGACAAAATTCTGTTAAATTTCGTCATCATTAGCACAATGTTAGTGAATGACATCATTATCAAAATTTGACTGGATGACGTCATGACAATTTTACCGAATGACATCAACATAATTTTAATTGCAATGACGTCGTCATCGCAAATTAAATTACTGACGTCATAAGCAAAAGTTGAATAAGTGACGCCAGATTTTTGATGTATGACGTCACCTCCGAAACTACTCCCTTTATCCAGATTTGAGGGGGGGAGGAAGGGAAATGACGTCAGAAATCCAGCTACGGAAATAATTAGGTTCTTCCGTGCTTATTTCTCCGTTTTTTTTTATTTCGTAAATGCATTTTAAGGACTAAAAATGTTGTTCCTAGATGGTTCGTTAGTTTAATACGTTATTCGCCTAATAAAACGAATATAATAAATTTGGCACGATTTCCTGCTCATTTTCCCTCCCCCTTATTTTTGTACGGTTGGCTGAGGAACCCCAATTTGGTCCAAAATCGATAGAATTCAATACATAATTTATGCGAGAGTAGTCTTTGAAGCACTAGTTTTTTATCCCATTGTACATTCTGATTGTCTCTTTTTTATATACATATAAATAATTATAAGCGTGCTTGGCATTCAACTTTTACGTTTTGTAAAGGGACAGAATGACACACATTTTTGATTCCCATTATTATTTTTTTTTTCGTATTCACAGAAATGAGATCTAACCCTCCACCCCTCCCTTTTTCATCTTCCCCAAAAAAATCCAGACGGATATGGGGAATATGTTCCAATTATCGGAAGAGCTCAGATGTTGTGTCCTACTAAAAATAGCAAAGTTTTATTAGAGAAATTCTCTGGATAAAATGACATTTTTCCTTTCAAATATTTAATAGAATTTCCTTCTTTAAGGAGTAATGTCCTTTAAACTTCCGGTCTTCTACTCGTTGAGATGTCAACCTCTGGTGAGGTTGACCAATTTTTTAGGAAATACTGACCAAACATTGCATTTTAGTTGCCTGGTGGTTGGTGGAGCTCTCATGAAGAACTTGTTTTTACGAATTTTTCTGAAAGTATAATTTTTTTTTGTAATTACCAACTAATTTTCAATCCTCGACCTAGGGATTGCGAATTCCAGGCTAATACGAATGAATTTCCGAGTCGCCGAGCATTCGCGCTAGGTTTCGTTAACACGAACTTAAAAATATGAAAAATTACTACGTTATATCGGTGAATTCTCCAGTAAAAGGTGCGGCACTTTCCCTTGCATAGAAGCGGGGTAGAATTTTATCCAAACTCCGATGAAACTTTAGTTCTTATTGTTAAAGTCGCGTTGTCTGACTTCTGATATTACTGCGGTTTAAACTTACAAATCTTGATGTCCCTCAAAATTATACTGTTTTTGATTTTCGTCTTCTAGGGTGTCGTTGTTTACTAATGCTCATGTAATGTGCATTGATGTTCATTAAATGCCCCCATCAAGTTCTCCTTTAGTTTATAGGGAATTTGGCAAAGCAGAAGAAGACTTTAAACACTTTGCATATTGGGGAATGGAGTTTATCCCTATCTCAGTCCTCCATATTGTTTGAGATTTTTAAGAAGCCTAAATGACTTGGAATTTCGATGAGGTCGGTTTCAATTCGGAGGTTAAAGGTCAGCCTAGGCCTATCTGAGCAGGCACGAACTGCCTCTCCATTTAATAGCGAATCCATTACGTTTTGATAAGCTACTTTGGCTGCGAATTAAAACGGAACTCTCTCTCCAGCTAGTGCACTTTAAAGATAAAATATTAAAACTAGCTTATTCACGTTCATTAAACTAATTTGATGGAGAACAATAGGGGTATGCGTGATGAAATTACTGTCGGGAAATTTCGTCTAGGGGAGAAAAGAGGCGAGGAAACACCTAGGCATGAATTATTCAGAGGTGTTTTTCGGAAGGCAGGGAACTTGGACTCATTAAAGTTATGCCGAAGTTGACGTCCTAATCGCTGCTTTATTACACAAATGAGTAATTTTCCAAATGCATTAATTATTTGGCGCGGGTTTTCAATCTGCGACTCGGGCTCTGAATTTTGCATTAATGGAGCGTTTCACGAGCGCAATCAAAAATTGGCAAAATTGAAATAAAAACAGGAAAAAAAGCACGCCGAGCGTAAAAGTTTAATGTCCCGGAAAAAAGAGAATGCTAAAGTGCTTATTTAACTGGTACGGGGAAAGAAACGACTAAATTAAATCGAAATTACCTCCGAATTTTTTTTCAACTTTCCCCCGAAAAGGGAGGCAATCACTGTTGACATTGGTGCTATGTGGAAAACCCACAAATATTGACCCCTGAAAGTTAGTCAATCACTGATGACATTGATGCTATCCAGTAAAGTTCAAGATTTTTTTAGTTTTGATTTACTCAATTTTATGTCAGGTACTTTAAAATATTAGGAAAAACTATTTAAAGTCGCCCAAGTGGTCGTACTTAAGGATTATGTGAATTTGACATTTTAACCTATGTAAGAATTTTTGTTAACCCTTGGACTCCTTTTCATGGCTGAATAAACTTTCGTTTGTATTCCCCCTGGAGTAAGGCAATCACTGACGATATTGGTAATGTGCAGTAAAATCAACCAATTTTGTTGTTTTGATTTGTTCGAATGTAAGTTAGTTGCTTAAAATGTTAGCTCAGTAATTGCCATTGGTGGCGTATATGTTTAATTAAATTCAAACAATAATAGCAGTGGTTTAGTTCGTAAAATTAAATAGTTAGGAAATAATAAAAAATAATTGTGCCCCTGACGTACGGCAATCTCTCTTGACAATCCTGCCGTGCCGAAACGCCCATCTTCGTCTAATTTTTTTCCTCAAGGTTAGTGTTAGCCGACTTAAAATGTAACTTAAATAATTATTATCTGTGAAATAGTTTCTTTATTTAATACTATAAATGCTGGTGTTTGAGTTATGGTGTAGTAATAGTTTTGAAATAATGAAAGCCAATATTACCCCCTAAATACGGCAATCTCGCTTGTCAGAACTGTGTTACAGGAAAGCCAAAGTTAGGCAATCACTGCATGATGACATTAGTGATATGCAGTGAAGCCCATGCATTATTGGATATATATTTTTTTGATTTTAGTTGCTTAAAAATGTTAACAAAATAAGTTTTATCTAAGATACAGTTTCTTGATTAAATGTAATTAATCTCTGTGCATTAATTCTTAGTTGAAATAGTTATGAAATTATAAAAGCCAATTCTGCCACTGAACATCAGCAACCTAGCTTAACAAAGTTGCAATGGAGGAAAGCCGAACTTCAAACTCTTTTCAACGAAAACCTTCACAGGGTTTTTCCGTAAATTTATGAATTTTATTTCTCGATACCGTTCCACCGTTTTCTCTCACAGTCTCTTATCTTGGGCGTGATAAATTTGTTGGGAATTAAGATTGGCCATCAACGCCGGCTATTGTTCGTCGTGTTTATAAAAGCCTCGTTTATGTAAATGATCTCCATTCTTGAAATGGGACATTTCCTTCCTGAGATGAAAATATCTTTCCCCATTTTAATGTCCAAATAAGTCTTTATAATAGGGCGCTAAATTTCAACGCTCCATTATTCAGTTTGCTCTTCTTGTGTACACGAGTGACAATGTCAGCCAAGATCCCGAGCTCGCAACAACGTTTTCACATAAATTTCACACGTTGGAATTTCGGCGAAATGCAAAGGCGTTATCAAAATGGCGAGCATGCAGATTTTTCAAGTGACGAAAAGCCTAATTTATTGACGCAGGATGAAACGTTATCTCCGAAGTTAGGATGCCTCCATACTTTAATAGTTAGGAAATTGAAAAATTGAATATTGACATGAAGTGAGGAAATGCGATTTTTCATAAAATGCACGCTCATAAATTTGGCGGAAAAAAATCTTCAAGAATCAAGCACCATCTGCGATGAGTACACTCGAAGTCAGTTATTTGAAATTTTATGTAGGCTATGAATTTTTTAGACATTTTTTAGATTATTTTTTTTAAAAATTGGTGCAACTTTCTGTACATGAAGTCGATATTTATTTATTAATGATTAAGGTGGGAAAATGTTTGATAGAAAAAGACAAAAAATAGCCATGTAATTTTTTTCAAAAAAACATAAAAGTGAAATCCATCAGATTTTTGCTTTAACGATATTTTTATTAACAAATGAAATGTTGACGTTAGGCAACATGTGCCTTTCCCAGAAAGTAAAGAAAACACCAAATTAGATTTACAGTCGAACCTTGATAAGGCGAATCTCTAATAACGTGAAACTTCGTTTAAGCCGCAGTTCGTATTACCAGAAGTCAGACAAAACGTGAATTCAGCGATAAGAATTAAAGTTTCATCCAAGTTTGGATGAAATCCTTTCCTTGCACTTGTAAGAATAAGAAAGTGCTACATTTTGTATCGATAATTCCCCGTTATAACGTACCATTTTTCATATCGTCTAAAGTTCGTTTTAACGTAGGGTGACGCGAATGCTCGTGAACCCGATATCTCATTCGTTTTAGTTGAAACTTCGTAATATACGAATTGGGAAGTCGTCTTTTAAGATGAAATTAACATTATTCGTCCATGCGCTAGGACTGGGCTTGAAAATGAGTTCGTATAATCAGAAATTCGTTTAAAGCTAGTTCTTCTTAATGAGGTTCCAATGTACGAACTGTTTGGAAGAAGATTTTCGTTGGCCAACCATTTTCCCCATCAGTAAAGGTTAATGCAGAACTGTCTCGTAATTTTAAACTAACTTTGAATTGGGAAATTGAGTTCAGCCTGGTGACCTCCGACCTCTTCTGAGATAAAATAGAGTTCAACTGAGGTCATCGATTCAAATGGATTGCTGGTCAATAGATTTTCCCCTCTCGTCTTCCCTTCCTAACTATTGATTTTAAGGGATGAAAATTGTGCAAATCTGAAGAGAAACACGTTGTTCTACTTCTATTACATTTTCTTTTCATTTCAAGCTAACTTGGACGGGAATTTTATACTGGGTGAGGCAAAACCAAAAATTATAAAATGGAAGAATAACAGAATTTTTTTATAAATTATAAAATGTGAAATTAATTACGATGGACTGTTTATGTTGAGAAAACAAATTTGCAACAAAAAACCGAGATAAAGCTTTTATATGCTTTTACTAGCTGTAAAACCCGGCTTTTCCCGGGAAGATAAAAGAAATCAGATACACTCACCTTGTGTTGGAAATTAGGCCCACCAGAGCTTAGGCACAGATAAAGGTGCGGCCACACCGAAGCAAAAAGCAAAAAAAATGCAAAAACATACGGAGTCCCGTAGTGGAAGATTTTTTTTTTTCGTTTTGTACTTGTTTTGCGTCATCACGTACAAAACAAAAACAAAATAACCTTCTGCTACGGAGCTTTGTATTATACATACAGTAGAACCTCTCTTATATGAACTAATTGGGACCAGAGGTGGTTCATATAATCAAAAGTTCATATATCGAAAA
>JAQGBX010007633.1:0-11236 GCA_034698745.1 Megaphyllum sjaelandicum | reverse complement strand
CTTTTTCGAATTGTCACCCTGGCATAGGTGTGAGCAAGCACTCACGGACTGTATGATTAAGGTATGTTCTAAAAATTTTCCTGGTTTTACAATGCGGTTATTGATAGTTTACTAGCGTTTCTGGATGTTTACTAACGTTAGATATAATATATATTGATGTCCAACTAAGGGAGACCACATAGTGACAGATTTTCGTGTTAGATTATACCTGACTGTTAAATTTCACATTGTGTAACTGAATTTTATCTGAATGCTTTCCCAACAGTGATTAAACTTGAAGAAAGGGGCATGGGTCCCGAAACGTTGTTTTCCAAAAAACGTTATTGGTCGTGTTTTTTCCTTTTATTATTTTCTTTATAAATGGAAATGTAGCGACCACGTGGCAACCACGTAGCGACCAGAAAAACGTTGCCCGTGCGTTATTTCGATCCCCTGTGAGTCACCCGCATGTGGCGCCTTCCGGATCTACTGCGTCACAATGATACTCTGCTGGCCGGGGTATAAAGGTCGGCCTCCGACCTTTCCTCGGCCTTCTCGACTTCGATCTTCAACCAGACGCACGCGCGTCTTTGACCTCCAGCACAAGTGACTAAGCACAGGCTAGTCCTTGTTTCGAACGTTTGCATTTCGTCGGCCACAAGGCCTAAGTTTAACCTTTTCGTTTTCGCTTTTGTATTAATTATTGCATTAATTCTGATTTCTTCGTGTAAATATTGTAAATAAATAATCTATATAATCTACGCAATTCTCTGCCTTTGTCCATTACCAAAAACGCCAAAGAAATTTCATGATATAAAGTTTTCCTAATGTTCCTCTGTTCAAAAATATGCAGACAAAGTCTGGTTCTGTTTAAACCCACAAACTAATTATTAGAGCAACAAGTCAGGTGTGACCGCAAGCCACCTGAATTTGGGTCAGAGGACGTTTTAACGTAATTAAAATTTCATTTGAGACTCACTTACCTGTTCTGGTGACGTCAAGCAAGTTCGAACCCTTTCATGCAAAACTATACCTATGGGAAAAATATTCCCTTAGCAAATTTCGGACAAACCTAGAAAGTAAAAAACAGAATTATTAAAAATCTCGTTAGTTACTTGCGTCATTAGTAGCAATGGATCCCATTGGAACATTGCTAACGACCATTTCTCATTGGTTCTTAAAAACTAAGTATAGTAAAAATTATCCAAAACATTGGAATAAAACAGCCAGGATTTCCTTGGTTGTTACACTGTCCGGAACACGCACTCATAGGTAGGATCCACCTGTAGTGCCATTATCTTTAAAATTTGATTTTAGATTGAATTTCGCGGTTCGATCGTCATTTCATGTATGTCGCGCTTTTGTTACCTTTATAACTTAAGTTTCACTTGTTCGAATAAACCGATAGTATTTATTCTCTAAGTTTTGTGCTTAATATTTTCGCATTTTCAAAACGGTAACATCGCTATGCATTCGGAAGATACGTGAGATCGAAAACACCATCTCATTCTAAAATTTGTCTTAATTTTTTTACGCTCCTGTGTTCTCAGAAGGCGGAAGAAATTGGCCATCTGTTTTTCCCATTTTCGGGAAACTCCTTTTCGTCCACGGCCGAGGCCAAGGTCCAACGTGCTTCAGGCCCCTTCTGCATGGCCTACATTCAATTTAAACTAAAGGACGCGTCCGGGGGAATCACTGGACAGCTGTCCAAAATAGCGGGTGGACTCAAGGCGAGGGGTCGCTCAACCGGGGCTGATCTCGTACGCCCCTTGCCTGATCCATAATTGATTCATGTGGATTCCCATAATCCACTATACTGTGGCATGATCCTTCCCTGATCCATCATCATCTCACCATGATCCACTATGATCTCATGTGATCCTATCATGATCCCATGTGATCCTGTCATGATCCCACTTTGCACGTGACATTTCAGCACATTTAAGCCGCCATCTTGTAAAAAATGACGGGCACTCTGTGTCAAATGACGCGTTTTGCGTCATTACAAACAGCAGGGGAAAAAAATTCCCCAATAAAAAAAAAATTCTCCACAAAAAAAAATATAAAAAAATTGTCCGGTCGCGGGCACCAAGTTTAGCCTCAAAGACATGTCCCCTTCAACGCCATGGCTTCGGTAAAATACATAGGCCTATGTACCGATATTTTTTTAATGATACTGTATTACTGTACTGTATACATACTGTATGCAAATTTGCATCGGTCTTCAAAAAAAGTCATCTTGTTATAATCGGTGAAGTTTGTTTTTTAATTTTCATAAAAAGGTAAGTGATTTTTTTATTACACGCATTACTAATTCGTTTGAATTTCGAAATTTACGTAGAAATGCAAGCTTTTAGAAAGTTATAGCAAGTGAGTTAAAATAAACTTAGGCTTAATGCTTGACCACGTGTTTTGTACATTCGAGAAAAACGTCGTTAGTTTTAATTAAGCAAATCATTTTAATGAAAGCAACGTTAGGGTATTTCAGCAAATTTGTTTTTAAAAATGAATTTCATGAGCTTTTGTCGTTCGAAGTTGAATAAACGGTCATACGCTTGAATTCTTTTCATGATTTTCTGATAAAACAAGAGTTCCGGATAATCGAGTTTCCATTGTTTCAACACTTTACCCCCCTTAAGTCGGGGATAGGCGTATAGTTCAATAAGTCAAAACTATTCTTAGAAACCTTTGCTAATGACGACACTATTTCGTTCAAAAAAATGCAACGATAATTGCCCAGATCACCAAATATAGAGGGTTAAAGAATGGTCCCCTGCAAGTTGACCTATTATAAGTCGCTCTATTTTGAACTGACTAATGACCAGCTGAAGTTGCTGAACTCGCGGGTCACCCGCGTGACAATTGTTCTCGTACAGTAGCCTATATATTTGGTGGTCTCGGCAAAAGGTAATCATTCCACACATTCGGACAGTTCGGACAGCGGTCAGTTGGGCTTAACCGAGGACTATACGAGGACCACGTGCTGCAAAAAAGTTACCCACATTTCGGAAGTTGGTAGAAATTCCGAAGAAAGAAGGTAAGTGACATATTAAGGATATATATATATATATATATATATATATATAAGTTTATTGATTAATTACGACGGATATTCGGACAACAAAATGTGTTCGTTTAAACCGCATACATAGTTCGTATTATCAAATGTCAGGCATTTGAAACGTGACTGAAAGCCATTTTCAGCAATTGTCACAGATGTTTTGCGCAAATTTCTAAAAGGTATTTTGTAGAAATATTTAAAATATATTGTATTAATTTATATTTGGAAGATTTTTCGAAATAGTAAACGTATAAATATACTTTCTAGAAATATAGAATATAGTCTTGAAAAACGTTACCCTTACGTTTTTGAGGTATAGGGCTATTATTTAGAAAATCTCGTTTACAATAATTTCCGGTTTTTTAAGGTAAGACATTGTACTGTTTAACGATGGCTAAACACGTGGCGAAAGCACATATCAAGTGACCGTAATAGTCATGTGAAGAGTTTTTCATAGACTGTCACACAATGCCTGTTTCTGACATCGTTAAACACAATGTCTTACCTAAAAAACCGGAGCATCTTGTAAACGAGATTTTCCAAATAATAGCCCTATACCTCAAAAACGTGGGGGTAACGTTTTTCAAGACTACAGTGTTTATTCTATATTTCTAGAAAGTATATTTATATCTTTACTATTTCAACAAATGAAAGTTCTATATGGTTGTTTCAAAGAAAACAGAAATTTAGCGGTCATTGTTGTTCAAAAATGTATTAGGATGTAATTTGCAAAGTGCAAAGGGGGCCCCGAGATTTCTTCAGCCTACGGGCCTCTATATGGGTTAATCCGGGCCTGTATTAGTCTTACACCGTGGTGTGGACCTACTGTAGATCTGTCATGGACGAATTAACTATAAATTTACTCTTGGTTAAACACATGTTTCTTTAGCTGTACAGCAGTGTTGTTTTGCATGATTTGGTGATCTAATTTTGCATCCATCCATGTGTCAGGGTGCCGGGTGTTTGGCATGGTACAGGGAAACCTGGAAAAGTGACCACCTTTGAATCATGACCACCTGTTTATGTTGACCGCTTTTTAGTGTATTGTTTTTTCTAGTATACATTTCGTGCATAAATATTCTCCGTATAGTGACCAGTGACCACCTGTCTATTGGTGTACAGTGACCATGCAGTGTGGGTTGTCTTTTTTGCAATTTTTACATTGCCAATGTACCTTTTAAAGTGACCAGCTTATAGATGAGTCACATTACATCTTGCTTTAACCCATGGACATGATGATTCTGTACGTTTTGGGCTTTTTACTACATTTATTACAGTCTACTAATGTACTAACAGTGTCTCTTATCACAGTGTGGTCGGCATTAGCCTCGTCATTGAACAGAGGTGACATATAATAGAGGACCATAAAATCGACGTTTTACTGTACTTAAAAAATATTCATTATAAAATTGTAAATGCCTATTTTCAGAAGGACAAGTCACAATCCAGCTGCGCTTCAACCAAAATTCGTGCCATAGGCCTGCTTTTTAACCTACAGTAATTGCGGAAACAGGCTACGCCTCACATGCAAGATTTGCAACACAGTGGTCTCACGCCTCAAAAAGCAGTTTCAGTGGCAAAAGCTGGCCCTCGTCTTGCGCGACCTCAGGATACTTTAGCTTCTGATTGTTCCATACTTAATTATCAGAACTATAGGCTCAGTTTTTGAAACAAATGAGGTTCCAGAGCATGCCTCTCCTAGGACACACCATAAACCCATAGGTTCAAACACAGAACCGAGGATTAGACGAAGGACTAGACAGTGCCCGTCACATGATGTCATGATGCAGAAAACCGCAGGTCTGAAAGCAGGTTTTGGTCCGTGCAAAGGTCTCAGCAGAAAATGAGTCTCGGACAATTCATAGCAGTGAAAGATTTACCAACTGTACAGAAAAAAAGGCTGGCATATAAAGCAGGATACTTCTGTAAAAGAACAAGAACTGAATGTTAATGACCAAGAAGCATTTCCACCTGTTGGAACAACACCTATAAGGTAGGTCTCATTTAATTTTGAACAATTTCAACAAACGGTATTGATATACAGTACATGTATGAAGCTGGACTTTTTTTGGAAGTTAGGCTTTCCATAGGAGTGCATGTACGATGAAGCGGGGATGTGAAGACGTTTCCCACGCGTTGTAGTCTCTTATCACGTGTTCTTTACGGTAATTACTTACCATTTTTCACATCTCTAACGGTTGAGAAAAAAAGTGGGGTGTCACTGATGACTTCCGGTCCACCCTATATACATGATTAGATTTAAAAAATTTATAAAGCTGATTTTTTTAAAAACATAATCAGAAATAAGAATAAATTTGTTGCCCGCTAAGCTTACGAAATGAAAAGCAAATCTAAGTTATGCAAAATTATTAATGTATTAAAAATACGTATTTTGCCTTAAATTCTGCAAAACGTAGCCTACACATTTTCTCAATATTAATAAAATTTTGGCTTAACTTTGAAATTTGACAGTGTGATAGAATAAATCCATTTTAGTAAAAATTATTAAAAGGAGGAAAACATGTTACAACTGTACAAAGATTCGAACGTTTTAATTAATAAAAAATATCAGAAACATTACGCAATCTTGTGAAATTTATTGATAATTAGGAAGATTACTTAAAATTACAAAAGTGTCCCAAAAATTTGAATGATTTTTAAACAAAACTGAAATAAAAAATTCCAACAAATATCAGCAACTTTACAACGTACAATCCGTGAATTTTTCTAAAATTGTAAAGTATATATGTTCCAAAAATAGCAAAACTGTCCAGAAAATATGAATGATTTTTAAGCAAAATATAGTGTATGTATTGCAAAATAATGTTTAAAAAATCATTACAATTATAAGAAACGTTGATTACTTAAATTTGAGAAATTTTCTAAACTTTTTCAAAAATAAAATAGGAGAAATATCTGCAAACAGTTTTGAAATTTTTATGATGTCATAAATTAGTATGAAATATTTTCTCATTTATATAATAAATTGTTTATTAATTTTTGATTTTATCAACTTATAATTTATATAATTCATAAAGTTTAAATAGAATTTTAAACGCCGATTTCCAAAAGTTAAAGCACTCGTCTATCTTTTCTATCTTATCGGAGTACTGATTTGCAAAATTTTCTACGTTATCCATGAATAAATTTACACAATTTTCTACGTTTTCTGAGTACAAATTTGCAAAATTTCCACCTTTCCTAGTAGCCTACAAATTAGCAAAATTTTCCACGTTTTTGAGTACAAATTTGCAAAATTTTCAACATTTTTCGAGTACAAATTACATTAGCTAAATTGTCCATGTTTTTCGTGTACAAATTTTCAAAACTATGTAGGTTTTCCGAGTACAAATTTTCCACATTTTCCGATCCGAAGACAAAATTGCAAAATTTCCAATTTTTTTTCGAGCACAAATTTTTAATATTTTTGAAATACAAAATTTTCCCATTTTAAAAAATTTTCAACGTATTTTTTTTAATTTGTTAAAAAAAATTTATATGTTAATTTTCAAAATCGTCTTTGTAAATTAAAAAAAATATATTTTCCAGTGTCAATTTTGAAAAATGTCAATTTTTCACGTTGTCTTTGGTCAGGGAAATTTTTTATGAAACCTGGAAAAATCGGGGAAGTTTAAATGACCAATAAAACGTACAGTGGCGCATGCACATTTTGCTCTTTGCATTCGGCTTTCGGTAGGTGGCGCTATAGCTCAGCTGAATTTCTGCTAGCTTTTTTCCGCTTGAGCGCTGTTTCACGCATGCGCACTACACGATGTCGGCCATAGGCCCGAGTTGTTGATAAAGGTTATAATATCAGGTTGGTCAGTTATTTAACAAATGCATTTCTACGTTTTTTGGCTTCTTTCTAGATTATATTTATATGAGCATCCATTTTTACATGTGCAGAGGATTAAATTTTTAAATTCAAAATTGAATTTTAATAACGTGCAAAAGATAATATTGAATTATCTTTTGCACGTTAATAGCTAGAGCGCTTTATTTTTCCGCTGATGGAATGCTGCCCAGAGGAAACATGCAATCAGCAAGTCTTTAGCAGCTCGTGCAGACGAATTTCTATTTCTCTACTCATTCTGCCCAGTGGGAATCAGGCTTAAAGGTACTTTGACGCAGCTATCTAAATTTTACTTCCAACATACAAAATACTACATGTACATGTACTTGTATATACAGTGAGTGTATATTGCTTTTTTGTTGGTTCTTTGTTTTAAAAAACAAAAAGAATGGCGCATTAATAAAAAAAACCTATTATGACACAATTTCCTTATTTCATAAATGGTAAAGTATTGCTTAATTTTGTACCTCAAATTAAATGATTATTTTTGAAAGACAAAAGTAATTTTAAAAATATTATAGAATAGTGACTGTTTACAAGCGTGACAGCATTATCGTATTTTATGTCAATTGTGCTTATATTTACACAGTTCTTGGATGCTGATCGTGTTTATACATGGCAACAGTAATAAAGTCACTCGAACATTTAATTTTTTTTTTTCAAATTGAGTCCAAAATTGACGAGAATACATACATGTAGTAACTTTGCAACGTTCGGATCGAGGTGCATTGCACCCATGAAAGTACGGTGTTTGCACGAAAATGCCATACATTATCGTAATAACGGCACCCGAAAACGCATTCTCCTGAATATTTATCACATTTTATGCTCGTTGACATCGCCTACCAACATAAACAACTATTTGAAAGATGCTTATCTCGAGGGATGCTCTGTCAACATGGAATATTTTTCTTTACAACTATACGTTTTCGTTACATTTCGCAACAAAGTTGAATGTGCGCCAAAATCTGAGCCCTCTTTTTTTTAATTTACGGCTAATCAACGTTAACATTTTCTGCAATTCACACGCGAGACCATAAAGGAGTAGCATATACTGTTTACGAACAGATTCCATGTATCTTCCTTTCGCCTTGTTGTCACTTTCAACGCTGTTGTGAATTTTCACTCGTAAAACAAAATGGCGGCTTCACTTGATTTACTCTCGGTTGTTAACGCGTTAATGTCAGACGTTTTCCTTCAATCTATTTTGAGCTTCATCGCATATTTTAACGCGTGTGGACCGGATATTGTGCAACGACAACCAAAAACGGAAATAAAATTTGAACCAAATGCAAGCATATGCTGCCAGCAGAATGAATTGGACCATGCACCAAGCACCTTTTTACATCATTATGTTTATTCCGAACCAACTCAGAATTTGCCAAACATAAAATGGCTCTTCGTCTTGTTTACCCAATTTTCCAGGCAGTAAAAGGTCATGTTAACTATACGACATATTAACTTTTATATCAACTTTTCCGATCTATTTGTATTAGCGTACAGTTATAATATTAAAATACCATAATTGGTATAGCGCATATATAGCATGCATGCCCAAGTATGACAATGTTTATTTAATTATGTTTATTTAATTTAATATTTAATTGAAAAATATTATTGAAAATATGAATTATCAAACATCACATCTAGCTGGAATCGAACCCAACCTTTACACGTGCATCCGACGCAATGCTAGTTCTGTGAAATTGCATGGCCTCACTGTGTGGTTTTACACAAACATCATCGAAGTAACCAAGCAAACTAATAAAGAAGACAGAACGATGGCTTTACTGAGTGGGTACTCAGCTTACTAATGCACTTATGAAGTTGTGTGCAAAATCGACATGCTAATTAGTTTAAAAAATTGCAGTTTTTAAACTAATTAATGCATTCTTTTTTTGCACAAATGACACCACGACTGCCAAACGTGCTATGCGTTCAGCTTCTTTCTGAGTGTCCCTATTATTTCTCAGATAACGAAGGGAAACTTGACCTTGACGTTCTGTGGGCTATTCTCGGAAAAACAGCAAAACGTACACTCGTACGGTAGATATAAAATTATTCAATGTTATTTCATTTGATTTCCGCCTCAGGGGGTCACGTGTTTTTAATACGTCTTAGTTGTTTACGACTGTTTTTGAGTAAATACACTTCACGACATTTTCCTGATGAAATGAAGCAATTTCTGCGTTTTTTTTTTTTTTTAATTTTAGTTGTAAAATGTAAATTGAACAGCATGCATTAAACTGAAACCAACTCTGTCTGATTTATAATTTGAACGAAAATTGCAATGCCTCAAGAGGTTCGGAAGATTGTTATTCCTCAAAACGCTTTATTTATTAAGTCAATAAATTTTACGAGAAACAGACGATCGGCGACACGCAGCTCCTGCAGCTTTTATTTATTTGATGATAATAGCTACGAAGTGCACGCAGATAATATTGTTGAACGTGTTTACAAACTTTGGAACGATGTGACACCGTTGCTTGGCACGCATCCTTTGCACACAAGGACTTTTTGTTTTCAAAAACAACACTCGACAGCCACTTACACGATTTTGAACAAACCGTTTTGTCTTTTTTGCACTAGATCCCGAATATAAATTTGATAGTTTTGCGTTGAACATTGAGAAAAGTTGTGCAATGATTCAAAAAAAAGTCTACTAAGCGTCGAATTAGATTTTAGAACGTATTAGACGCTATGCGAAATTGGTCGATGTGATGAAGGTGACATTTTTTGGCAACTAGGCACGCTCATAACTGTCTTCTTTGTGTTCTTGTACGATGATGGAAAACAGCGAGGCATTCAGACGTCTGGCGTTTTCGTGCCATGGCAGAGGGAAGACATAGTGTGCTAAAATTGCAGCCAAGGATGTTTTGCGTGCTTCTTAAAAACGTTTTAATACGTTCATTGAGCAGTATATTCAAGATGAAACCTTAGCTGGTCGTGCAAAATATTTGTTGTCAATTTGCTACCACGCTGTATTTCAGTAGGATATAAAGTGACAAACATGTTGACGGTGAAAGTAAAACCCTCGGAGGAATTCATAAACAAGCTCCATCTGTAGTAGGCAGTGCTAAAATTAGGTTTCGGCTGATAAAAACAAATGTTTGCCACTCGCACACTTCGTCAGTTAGACAAGATTTGTTGTTTTCAACCAGAGGATAAAATGTGTTTTACACTCGGATATGCTGTACTGCGTTTTCGACTTCTGTGAACTTAAAATTAGTTTTTTTCAAATTGTTTTCATTGAAGTTTCGAAGGTTGCATTATAGATCGACCATACACACTGTAAAAAATGGATGTCTTAATTTAAGACAATTTATTAGTTTTATCGTTGTAGACAAAAATAAGGCATATTACACGTCTTTTTTTGGTGTCTGAAACTAAATAAGTCACATATATAGTGTCTTATTTCTTCTGATTTCAAAAACATTTTTAAATGCATTACCCAAATCATTGAAAATGCATTAAATAATATCAAATAAATTAATAGCCTGTAGACTTTTAATCATCGAATCGAATCTGCATATAATATGTCCACTCGGTCTCAATTTTTAAATTTTTCTTTGAACATACCTGGATTCGATCCAGCAATATCATTCATGGGGACAGTGCCTTATCCTCTGTGCTATTTAGAATTACTTCCTAAAAATTCTCACATTGAATTCTTATTTTAGATGTCACCAACACCTTACTTTATTTATTAAGATACATTTCATGCCTGAAAACGGCTGCTGCAGCAATATCAGACACATAAAATGTCTTTTTAAAATTATATATTTTTTCCAGTAGTTTTAAGATGGAAAATGCGTCTTGAAATAAGACTTTGTTTTTTACAGGGCAGCTAGTCGAAGTTTGTGAGTATATTGTTTGACTTTAGCAATACAGGTAGAAATTGTGGGATCAATGCACTCAATCCATCTTCAATACTTGTTTTATTATTAATATTACAGAAATGAATATGTGTAAAAGTAGGCCTATATCTTATCAATCCAATAGAATTGACAAAATATTTGTAGTAAATTTTTTCGAAACATTTTACAAAACTGTTTTTTTGTTGTAAAGGATGTGTCATTGCTTTCTTAGACTAGAATCTTTTATGTTATACTAGCTGGACGGCCCGGCTTTGCCCGGGCGGTAGTTACCAATAGCGATGGCAATACGATGAACGATCGAATTACCTCGTTGCACCCCCTACCCCCATCCCCAGTATCATGTCTTTGGCGCCTGAATGTTACCGCCTTGTCCCGGGCCATATCCCCCTATGATAGGCCTACCTCCTTGCCCCCTACTTCTTCCTCACACCCCGTATTATCTCTTTGACGCCGGAATGTAACCGT
>JAQGBX010007632.1:0-11239 GCA_034698745.1 Megaphyllum sjaelandicum | reverse complement strand
ATTCTTATCCCGCTTGGTGGTGCTAGTGTACGCCGAGTGGTAAGCGCCTGCAATAAGCATTCTGTGTGTTCTTACCCAAAGGAATGAAAATTACAAAGCTGAAATCACTGTGCTTGAAACCCCTCGATTAAACTCGTATGATTTATGATTACCTTCTGCCGGGAATTGTGCTCGTCATCTAATTGAAAATAAGGTTAAATTCTTTAAAAGAAAAGAAACTGGTACGTAGCCAGCCTAGGAGCGAAATACCTTCGTGTTGAACTTGGAAGGTATGTTATCGAATAGAAAAAAAAATAGGAAACTTTCTAGGATAGGATCCCCGCCGTCATTGTGGATTATGGGTTGCTTTCATTCCCCCCACGCAGAAACCACCGTCTGTGGCAAATCTTGATCGAGGTGTGGTGGGGGTGTCTGGCAGTATCTGTAGAGCATGAAGAAACACCGGCGCGTAGGTCAGGTGGAGGAATAGGAGTTTTTCTGATCCATTCACCTCCAAAGCTGTGAATCTTTCGCTATGATTGTATCGCCATCTAAGAAACTTGTCTCGGAATTCCTCGGCCTTTTCTTTTTTATACTTTCTGTCTAATATAGAATAAGGCTGAAGAAAAATTACTTCCTGAATAAAATTAGCAGCAGCTATGTCTGTAACGCTCGGTTCTTTAGAAATGTCGCATTTCAGTGCAACGTTTGAACGAGAAGACCACCATGGTGATGATGCTTCACTAAACTGCTGTAGATTTTATTTCTTAATTCGTTAAATCGTGTCCGATTTTTTTCTGTTAGTTCATGCATCGAATTATGAATCCCATATACAACAATAATGTATGGTAATGTGACGTGAATCGGGAGTATAATAACGATGACTTTTAAAGTTTAGTTTACGAGTGTACGATCGTTATCAATCATAATGGCATCGTGATATGTACTGCATAAAAACAAATTTATTTTGTATCCTAGTCTATTTCCTCAGACCACCAGCGAACTGCTTGGACATAAACTATATAAAATTACTTAATTGGTTTGCTGGAATACATAATTAACGATAATCTACAAATAGTCCACCTAAAAAAATAACTGAACAAAATCTCTGGCATTTCTGTATGAACTTTCATCAAACCCAACTAGCCAGTGAGGTCAATTCCTCGAAATGTTTTTCTCTTTTACTTCTGTTCTGAGAAGGGCACCAAAATGAACCAATTCGGGCGCTTGGGCACCACCAGAGCCTCGAAAGTAGTTGCATGTGGTCCGACATACAGTGAAAGCCGCTTAATTCGGTCAAAATACAATGTAGTCAGAACGAATTTTTTGCTATGTTTAAAAAAATCGCTTAGTTCGATCAAATTACTGCGTACATGTACGTGTCAACATAACGCAAACACGCAAAACGATTGTAAGCAGCTTTCATACAAGCACGGGCACGTTTGGACAACGCGCAAGCATGCATCCACTGTAATGCATCATCGACTGTACTCAGATGGATTTTCTGCGTTATTCAGAGAATATGATGTCCATCTCCGCAGTGCCAATTTTCCGACTAGCGAACAGTACCCAAAACTTAAGTGTGAGAAAAAATGTGCAGCAGACGACAAAGAGTAGGCAGCGTGTGCTTTATCAAAACGCTATCACTCCTTTCAAACGGATTGCTATATATACATGTACTCGTACTTAGGCAATTGGGCAGTATTGTGCAACCCTGTGGCTATGTCGAGCGAGTGACACGTCACCTACGATACGATCATATCCCGTTGGAAAGTACCGTACTGGGTATACTAACCGCCGTAACAATTCTTGCGCTACAGTCGTATTTTTTGGACGGGAGAACATGAAAGGTGCCGACACGAAGTGACCATACTGGTATTACGTATACTGTGCCCTAGTGTCCCGTTACGAAACTGTTTGATTTGAATCAGGTAGATTGTACGATGATCGATTTCAATCCAGGCTAGCGTTATTTTGTTTTCATCTGGTTGATGCAAACGCTCCTAACTGATTATTAAAAGGTAGACCGAGTAATGCGGCGCATTACGCTCCTACCCTCCAGGTAGCTGCTGTTGCATTTGAAACGCCCGGGCCACCCACCGGGCATTTTCTCTCTTTTTGGCTTTTGTTAATTCGCATCCCGAGCACGTTTTGCGTGAAAGAAAGCGGTTGCGCAAATTCACTTTCTGGCAATTTTTTGTAACGAGCATGTCGGGTGTTAAACCCATTGTTTTACAGTATCTGGCGTTGTATAGCAGCTCGGTTACGTCGGCGAGGAGGGCGTCCATTATAAGCAGGTACTCAGTTCGCTTATTAAATTGTTCGGGGCATCATTTCGGACAACGGTTAAAAGGGGGAAATGCACGATTTGTCCTTCCTGATGGCCACGTTTTTTCCAGCGCACCTCAACCTCTGTTCATATAAATATAGATATCTTGGCAAATGTTGTGCTTATTTCTCCGTGATTTATGGGCAACGTTGGAACGATGGCCGCCCGCATTGTTCTCGAGGGTTTTTATTCTGGAAATAGTTTCGGAGGATGTTGATGATTATGTAAAACAGGCAACCGAATCGACCTTTTTATAACACCCGATAAAAATTGTATTGAAAATTATGAAAGTCCAGACAACGAAAGCACTCGAGCAGCGGATAAAATGTTGTTGCTTCACGGGTGTCTGAAATTAAGTTAGCCTATTAATGGCAAGAAAAATTTTTTTCCACCGGTGTCTGAAATTAAATCAGCCTATTAATGATAAGGAAAAATTCCGAGAGCAGCGGGGAAATGTATTCCAAAATGATGTACAACTTCACGTTTGCCGCTTTTCGGAGTACTGTACTTCGTGGACATGGCTTCAACTTCAAAAGTTGTTCTCACAAAAAGATGGCGTCAAAACTGCGAAAAAAATACCATTCAATTTATTTGTATTTTATTTATCTCGTCGCTAGTTTATTGCTAGCTCTAGCCTGGAAAATTAAACTTTCAGATTTTTTCCCTCACTTTTGAATTTCATCAAGTTTTCCATCGTAGGTACATGTACATGTATCGTGATCTCCCCTCTTAATTCACGCCATAAAACTACCATACCTGGAAAAACTTCCATCCTTTAAGCTGTCTAATATGACAGTGAAGTATGGTCAAAGGTTTCTAAACTCGAAAGGCATGTTAATTTGCTATTTTTTGTTAGCTTTTCAACACCGGTCGCGCGATTTTTTAAAATACATCCAGTAAATTGAACCCATGATTATAATGGTACCCTACGTGCTATAAGGAACGTTTTTCCACGGGAAAAGCAATTAGTCTCTCTAGCCAGAGCAGTTCAACTCTTTTTATAGACTCTCGTCACAATTATACAATGTCCAGACTTCCCAGTCTGTTTCATTTGAATTTCCTTCGCAATGCAGCTGTGAAGACAATTTTGATTGGAAACTTTTTTAGTCAAACGTCGTCTGTTACTTCATTGTTTTCGTAGATGGTCGTCGAAATTGACTATATTTTCTAATTTTTTGTACGTATGTCATGTATTTTGCATAAACACTGGATTTTATATTTTTGTTTTAATGTTATCGAAATGGCGACCTTTTAAAGTACAGTATTTCTGAAATATGATCAACCTAGAACGAAGTAATTCAGAAATTTATAGCTATACGGTTATTGTTGCAATGTACGTTTCGGGCACGTTGATTAGAATTTAGGAACTGTTGAAAGAACACCGTATTCAGAAAGATCCACTATATTCTTATTTACGTTTGCCAATGTTTTATTAGGAGTATTCGGCTAAACATTATTGCCCGATTCGCATCGAACAAATTCATACCGTAATTAGCCTATGGCTAGAAACACAACAAAACTTTTAAATTAAGAATGATAATTTTTTTACCACTAGCGCCAACCAGCGGGCAAACCATCGGCAATTTAAATGCATTACCAATATTTGCCCGCTGGTTGGTGCTAGTGGTAAAAAAAGTAACATTCTTTCCAAAAGTTTTGTTGTGTTCGTACCCTTACGCATAGCAATATAAAACCTTATTGAAACAATTGTGGGTTTAAAGCCGGGTACACGCTATCACCGAACCAAAACTAAAAACTCCAAACTTGAAACTTTTCTGGTTTGTTGCAAAGAAAAAAAAATGGCGTTGCAAACTGTTTTTGGCAAACTCAAAACTACAAAATCAAGTTTGAGAACTAAGTTTGGCATTCCCGTCGAGTGTCGGTGAGATGCGAGGGAAATGGCCATACTTTTTGGCGGTGGCGCTGCTATCGCGACAGCATATCGTAACTATCGTGTTTCCTCTGTCGTCTGCTCAATCTTATTAATACGGTTCGTTGCAGTGTGTACGCTCAGGTTTTGCAAAACTATTTTGTTTAATTTTTTTATAGAAACTAGTTTACGTTGGAAGTTTGGGGTTTGTGGTTTTTAGTTTTCGTTTGGTTGCTAGTGTGTACCCGACGTAAAGCTTTAAGAAAAACAGTATCCAAAATAAAATTAGCGAAGATCTTAATCCAAGATGAAAATGGAATTTTTCAATACGATTATGTCCTGCTGATGTGTCAACATGACACGTGCGTAATTCCTGAACAAGTGCTAAAATACTAACGTGTGCTAAAAACACAAGGCCAGAAAAAATTCGACCAAAACGTACAGTTTCACGTTGAATTTTCCATAAAAACATTTTTATGATTATGTCATGTTGATGTGTCATGATTCGATTGCACTTGCAGTGATATGGACAGAAGTTTAAAATAAGAATACATTTTCAAAGATACGCTCTTCGTTACAGCTTTGTTTGACGTTACGTGTGTACCTGAGAAAGTGCTAAAATACTATAGTGTGCTAAATACAATGCCAGAAAAAAATTCGACCAAACATTGTTTTACTAAAAAAAAAAAAAAAAAAAAATTCTGAATGATATTCAGAAATATTTAGAATGACAATTTTTAAGCGATAATAAAATCAAACCCTTTCAATTTTAATAATAAACTGATATCAACGCTCAATTTCTTCTACGAACGAGACATTTATCTGAAACTTTCATTTGTGTACAAAAATGAAAACTATAGAGAAAAATTTCAACAAAACAAAAGTTTCGCTATCATTTTCGATTCGTTCATTCTTAAATTAAATTTGAAAATGTTCAGTGCCTCGGCATTCTCCATGTTCGGTACAATCATCCTTTAAACGCAACATGATTAGACAAGTTTGAAAAGAACACGCCTAAGCTTTCCGAAAGCGACGTGGCACCCTACACAACGTCAACTTAAGTTCGTGCTTTCATTAAGTTTTAATTAGGTTCCCCCACAATATTTTTAGCCGTCCTGAAAGCAGGCCAAATAATGGCAAGAGATTTAGCAAATGAACTAAAGCCGCTTACGCAGCCTCGTAAAGAATTCCGCGCTGCACGCATGCGCTTCCGCATCACGCATGCCTCATTCGAGTCAAAGCCATGTCCCCTCATGCAGACAGCCCTGCACCGAAACAAATTACCAAGTCCGTGTAAGGACTCCCAAAGGAGCGCTGGTCCATCAGCAGAAGGAGGAGCCAATGGCAGGCCCCTCCCCCAAAAAGCACAAAAGGGGGACCCCCGTTTCCACCTGGCACTAATTACACACCCAGTGAACAATTTACAAATTAATTAAAGTTACTCTTACAGGAGATTGCGTAAAAGTATTTTGGTGTATTCTGTACTTGTACTGAATGTACGTAACGATCGGTCGACGAACATTAAAATATTCACGAAAAGTCGAAAAGTCATGCGACTATTTTTAAACTAATTAGTCACTATCTTAATTAGTCCATAGCTTAGAAATACATTTAAATATATGAGAAACTGGCACGAGTTTTCAGTATTTTACCCTATTTTCATGAGATAACAAGTCCTTGTAAAGTCCTAAAAGTGATTAGTTAACATGTGTTGTATCATAGTAATGTATAATAATCCATTTTTGAGAAGAATTTGCTTTATTATACAAATCTGTTTTTTTCCCCTTCGCATTTTCTTATTCGTTATATTTATTTTTTATTTTAGAATTCATGACAAATCTCAATTTTAAAACTATTTTCTAGGCGATAAAAGGAATAACATCTTAAAGGTGAGTAGTTCACATTTGGGGTACATGCTGTGAAACATTTGCTTGTTTATACAAATGGTTTTTTTTCCCGCATTATATAAACAAACAAATGTTTCCAAAACAATTTTAACGTTTAAGACGTTAAAGACGTTTAAGGGCACATTATTTTTTTATATTTTAGAATTCATGACAAATCTCAATTTTAATATTATTTTGTAAGCGATAACAGGCATTACATCAAATTGAGCGGTTTAAATGGGACAATTAGTATTCAAAGTAATCACATGTAGAAAATACAGTAAATAATTCCAAATACATATTTTAAGTTTCATTTTTGTTAAAAGTGATCCACCATTAAATAAATCGAACGTGACTAACCCTTGATTTCAATCAATATTTCTACAAACTAGTTCGCAGTGTCCATTTCTGAAAAAAACTACGGTTGCGTCTTACTGAGTTGAAATCATTTTAAACTGGGTTGACTGGGTATCACCAAATTGGGACATTTTGAAAATCAATTCGTTAATCTCCTAATCCGAGTAAAATGTGACGTTCCCAACATTGACAATTTAACGACTCATGGCATCACATCGCAGCTATTTAAATTCAATGGCCAATTAAAATAGTCGTAAAACACACGATAATTGCGAATAATGTTTAACGACCAACCAAAACTCAAAGGGTCGAATTGTGACAAACTTTGCAAAAAAAATGTGTGCTGCCCCTTACGTGGGGCAATCACTGCAAGCACCGACGCTATGGTTGATTGCTCACCATCTAAAATTCACCCGGGACCAATGGTGACATAAGTTTGTTGCATTCTTAGCTACACCACGAAAAAGATTGCACAAAATCCGACGTTCACCTTCAATATGTAAATAGAGTGGCTTCGCCGCAAAAACGCATTTTTTTGCCGCTTGGAGGCGAACGGAAACTTAAAAGGGGGCTTAATATTTTCCGTCAGAAGACTGTTTTTCCTGGCAAATGGATGAGCAAATAAAGTTAACAATGGAATATTAGATCCCCATTTGCCTAAAACAAAAGTTAGAGACAAAAATTACGGCTTAGGCAGCCGAGAGCTGCGCGCCATGCATTAGCATTTTCACCCCCAGAGTGTAATATTATTTGTTTGGAAATGTACGCTAAATACAATATTTTCCTATCCCGATCCCATTGTCAATAAGGAGAGAAACGCGCATGCGCGCAAGGTTTTTACGAAAGTGTTATGCATGAATGCATGCAGAACGAAGCTGCGATGCAACTTTCAATCCATGTCACCTTTAAAAACTCCAATTGCAATTGCGTAAATGTTATTTTTTCCATCCCAGACTTCATTAGCCAACTAGTAACAATGTGCGGGGAAAATAATGTTTAGATTAAAAAGAAATAAATATGGCAAGGAAAACTCAATTACACAAAATGTAGGATGCCCAAGAGCAGTTACCCTTTTGATAGAAGGGGATTTCTGCAATTTAGACAATTTTGGAGGCAACATCTACATTAGAAACCGATTTAAATGAAAAGTACTGTATGTGGAGAATATACACGAGAAATAAAGATTAAGCCAAGCCAATCATAAATGAGTAAAATTTGCACAGTTTCAAACTGGCGGAAAATGTGGTAAAAACATGAGCTGCATGCACAGTATACGCATAATACACGATGGTCACTTCGCGTCGGCCCCTTTCATGTCCCCCTGTCCAGAAAATACGACTGCAGCGCAAGAATTGATACGGTGGATGGTCCCAATACATTCCGACGGGATATGATCGCATTGTAGGTGACGTGTCACTCGCTTGACATAGGATAACAGATAGCCACAGGGCTGCACACTACTACACCCAATTGTCTAAGTATATAGCAATCCGTTTGAAAGGAGTGATAGCGATGAATGCATTTTGATAATTAAGCAGACGCTGCCTACTTTTTGTCGTCTGCTGCAATGTTTTTCTTTCACGAAGCTAGTGTTGGGACCGGCCGCTTGTCGGAAAGTTGGCGCTGCGTAGATGAACATGAAGAATGCGCGAACGGACCATACTGGCATTACGTAAACTGTGCTGCATGCATCAAACCGATGCTATAAAGTACTACAAATTCCTAAAAAGTCTTGAACATTTTTGCACAAATTTCTCAAAATACAAATCATTATGAGACAAAATACCGTGAAATTGAAGTGATAGAATTCTTAAAAAGTAAATTTGAAATAAGAAAGGCCCCTTGCCTTCACAAATGCTCAATGCGAATATTTAGAAGATGAAAAAAAAAGCCCTGTTGTAAATAATAAGCTATGTATAACGCAAGATACAGAATTGCAATCATGCAAAAACGATAAGGTCATGATGAGCCAGTCTAAAAAGAAAACTAAACGCTGATTTCCAACAACAATTCTTATGAAAAATAAAAAAAAACATGTCAAATTTGTTTTAACAAAGTCGTATGCCATTCTCTGTACAAGACGTGCAACCAAACTGTTTTCAAACTGATCATATTTGAAACAGGCAACAGTTTATAATCAGGTTTTTCCATAAAGTGAAAAACTTGGGAACAAAAAAATCCATTGGTAGTCCACGACAGACTTCCATCTCATCGCATCTGCCATATGCTTGAAAGTTGAAAATGCCTTCCTCCTCGAAAAACCATGCTCGGATTTCGAAAAGTGTCCGCTTTTTCCCCCCAGCAGGGGGCGCGTTTGCCTGTGCAATCGTTGTTGATACAAAGAAGTTGCGGCGAATGATATAAGGCTACAGATTAGGTTGCTGGACGACACATTTACATGTGTCGTGGATTAGCCTTTGTTTTCGGCATCGGCATCAGAAGCGAGGGATGAAAGCCAGCGGGGGCGCTGCAATCGGACGCCTAATTATTTACTTCCTCGGCTATAATCTTCCAAAAATAATAATAACAATAATAAAAAAAGTGCAAAGCGCTGCGTGCGGATGGAGGGGAGAAGTAAAATCCAGAGGCAGAAAAGCGGCATTTCTTGACAACTCGCATTTCTCCGCTTTGTTCTTGGCGCTGTCAAAAACGCGTAAGCCGAGCCCTGATTAGGCGAATTAAAAAAAAGCGCCGCCTAGCGTTTGGCGTTGATGTATCAAAGCGATGGCAGCGAAGAGTGGGGGGAGAAACAGGCGCGGGATTGAGACGATATCCCAGTAGAAATTGACATCTTTTTGACACGCCAGATTTCGAGAAGCGCTACGGGATGCGTTTTACTCGCTTAAAAAACAAACAAGACGTGCCAAATTTTGGAAGAAATAAAAAACGAGCCAAAGAGGTTTGGACATGTGTGGGCCTGTTGCATCAATGCACTGTATGTTGCAAAATCCATGCTGAGATAGCTGCAATATACTGCACGTGTAAATTAAGTATCCCACGTGCAAAGGAAATGCACTTAATTTGAGACTTTTAGGGTCGGTTGCACCAACAGAGGTTAAGAATAACCTGGGGTTAACCTTCTGTGTAACTCTAGGTTAATTCACCGTTTTATTGCACAAGCACGGGTTAGGGAGGCAGGGTTATCAGGGAAAACAACATGGCGGACACTACAGATCAATCTGCAGAAGCTAGGAATTTGTGCATGCTACAATTCAAAATTGGTGATTATTCAAAATTATTCAAAATTATTTAAAAATGACACAATTCGTAATTGTGATTGTGGGATCAATCATGACCAGACTAATTAGTCTGATTTAAATTGTATGATGTCCCCCCCTGCCACATGGTACTATGTACTGACTGCAGGGTAATGAATAGAATAGAATAGAATAGAATGTTCCGAAAATACGACTGATTGCAGCGCTAGAATCGATACGGTGGCAGCTAAGCATATTAACGCTCAACGATACGACGCGATATGATCGTATCGTAGGCGATGTGTCACTCGCTCAACATAGGAAAAGATACCCATAGGGTTGCACAAAACTGCTCGATTGGCTAAAGGGTATATAGCAACGCTGCAAAGTTTTCTTTGGGAAACGTGTACTGTATAGCAGACGAAAAATGCCGCACCAAAACGTATCACAATTTTGATAAAACAGACGCTGCCTACGAGGGCAAGTGCCTATGGCGATATATGGGCGTGGCTTAATGCGCATTTTCTTTTTAGCACCCGCTAGTCGGACAGTTGGCGCTGCGAAGATGGGCATGATGAATGCGCGGAGTGCCCATACTGTCATTTCGTATATATACCTTGAACTCAGTTTGGAAAATTCAAAAACTCACATTGTCCCCATTTTTCAAAACGTTTGCAGACATACAGTGTGGTGTAGGTGGAGCTAACGAATTATAGACTGTACTCAGTTACGCTCGCGTGCAAATTATTAATTTTTTTTAAATTCCATGGAGTTATCTTATATTTCGTTGCATGCAGAGTTGTCTGCTCGCCCTTTAAGGTGATACATTTGTACGTTGCACGTACGAGCGTTATAATTTCAGAGTTGAATCAATGGCAAACGTTTTCGTGTTGTTACACCGTATGCACAACAGTATAATTATGGCCTGCCAAGTATGGGCGCTAAACACATAGTAGCTCTTATTGCATGTTTTGCTCAGCCCTTCAAGTTTGCCGTGCGCTTTTAATTCCCAAAGTATTCGTGCATACCCCAAGTTGGAATTGGTCCAAACATTCATTATATCGGCGACGAACGAATTTCATAAATTTAATGGCGCATTTTTATACACCCTCTCTTTCGTAAAATTGCGAATTAATTGCGCGCAATTATAATGCGCAGTCAGACAGCGAAATTTGCAGTTGTCTGATATATGTCCCGTATTGGCATTCATTACGGGCCCGCGAAAGCTGCTAATTTCACGTTTGTTTTAATCGTCTACCTTCGTTGGTTTACGTTTTGCACGTAAATGCAGCATTAAAAGTAATTATCAGCAATTGCAAATGGATTAAATTTTAATCGCATTTAAACAATGCTTATTTGCGTTGCAAAACACTGCGAAGGGTTCTGTTTCGATCGAGGATTACTACTACGTGTTTATTTTCCATTAACTTTTTTTTTAATTTCCCCTAGTCCGCCACCATCTATATTGGGTGCATCATGTTTTAATATTTAGTTGCTAGATTTGGCATACATCTAAAGCCATCTTCAAGTGGTCGGAAATGAATTATTATAAAAAGCGACTACACGACCAGCAGCAGGATTGCTGAGCAACGTTTCGGGACAATGTCCCTTTATTCAAGCT
>JAQGBX010007631.1:0-11242 GCA_034698745.1 Megaphyllum sjaelandicum | reverse complement strand
TGTACTAAATGTCACTTATCATATCAAACATCCCCCAGCATAATTTTTTCAAAGTTTTTGGCTTATTATTTAGTGTTTGACCCTTCATTGGGTGACCTCATCAAAAATATGGGCTGCTAGAAATGAGGAAGTTGCTTTTCCCGTTGCTTTCAAATGAGACATGTTAAAAAAAGATTCTAAATAACATTTCTTACACGCAGTACGGGTTTCATAACATGAAACTTATACATGTTTTAAACTTAATAATCGAATTCAAGCATGTAAAAGACGTTTAATTTTTTTTAAGAACAAATTATTTGGCTGACAGATATTATGTTTAACATTGTGAAAAAACATTATTAAATAAGTTTTAATTTAAAAAAATGGTTTTATTAATTAAATGTTAAAATTTAACTTTATTTTTAAAAAAAATAGATCAAAAATACTATTAATAAAAGTTAGACTTACAAAAAATACGTAAAATCGTAATTAAAACTTTTTTAAACAAAAATTATTAATAAATTTAATCTTTAAAAGAAAAATATAAGAAATTTTACTTTTTTTTAACAAATATTAAAATTTTTAATTTAATTAAAAAATTTAATAAGAACATATATGTGCAAAGATGTTATTAATTTTTTTAATTTTTTTTATTAATAACAAATATCAAAAATTGTTATTTTCTCGAATTTCAACTTTCTCAAAATATCACAAATCTGTTTTAATTAAATAATTTTTTTATAAAATAAAATACCGAGCAAGTTTTATTACTGAAATTGTAACTTTTTTTAAAACATACATCAAAAATCGTAACAAAATTTCACTTTTTTTAAACTTCTTATAGCGTGAAACTTACCATAATAAAACCAATGTATGTATGTGCGTGGCTTAGTAACGGCGAAAATTTTCTTCATGGAACGTCTTTACGGCAAATTTCTGAAGTGGTATGAGGGCGCTGGGGTCATGTTCCTAATATCAGTAATATGGCCGCTTGATAGGCTGCACAATTTACGGTATAAACGTTTTTCATCGGTTTCTCAGTATCAGTGTATAGTTTTTAATAGAAAAATTGTAAACCACATTTTAAATATGGCTACTTTCACGCTTTTATGAAAAGGTTGACTTAACAATAGAACGTCATATCCCACCCCTGCCCTAAAAAGTGACATACACTCGTTCATTGGGCCTGCTTAATTATTACGAAGTAAACACTAAACGCGGCTCAAGGTATCGACAAACTGGACAAATCTGGGTTTTACAGCTAGTCTTATATAAAGCAAACATGTAGAATATCATTTACCACGCACAAATTGGTTCCAACAGCATCGTGAGCTCCACCTGGTGTCCAAACTAAGCATCTCTTCCCTCTCGTATACTGTATAGTCCTTAGGCAATGGTGGATCGAAAGCTGCAATAATTCACCAAAAACAATAGGTTCGGTCATTAATTCTGCGTTTAGAACTTGTAATTAAGCATTATGTTCTAGGGCTACCGGAAAAAAACGAGTATTAAACGCTGCTTTTTCGGATGATTTAGGAAACTCTTCGGCGATGATGCGCTCGATAATGTTTTATTTCCACAGAGGGCGCTGCGATTCCCCGGGGCCTCCCTACGCCCTGCGAGAAGGAACCTTTTTCCCTTATTTTTATTGCATTTTTCCTGAATTTACAACTGCACTTTCTTAGTTACGGACAAGTATTGCTTCTAATGAGACCCTGTTACTTTACTTTTGACGGGAGATATAAAATTCGGTGAATTATTTGAAGGGCTTCGAACGAAATTTTGAAAAGCCCTGAAGGATCATCCTCTGTTTGAGGATTGGGTGATCTTAGATTAAGTCATCCCTAAGGCCTTACTAACTCAAGTGAATGAGCATTGAATAATATACTACATGTTTTGAACGTGTAAACTTGCTTCGTTTTATAGGAAAACTTGGAAGAAATGTGCATTTTACGTGCCTGCATGCATGTTATTTTTAAATGTTTAATATGAATGACGTCATCGTCAGAATGTGTGTGAATGACGTCATCGTCAGAATTTGTGTACATGACGTCATCATCAGAATTTGTGTGAGTGACATCATCATCAGAATTTGTCTGAATTTAGTTAAAATCCGAAAGTGTAAATGACGTCATCATCAGAATTAGTGTGGATTTCGTCAAAATCCGAAAGTATAAATGACGTCATCATCAGAATTAGTGTGGATTTTGTCAAGATCCGAAAGTGTGAATAACGTCAGCATCAGAATTTGTGTGAATGACGTAGTCATCGTAAAATAAAAAAAAATTAAGAATGACGTCATCGACTAAAGGTAATGTCGTCATTACAATTTTACATTTTTCGGATGTTTAATCGCACATGTTTTTTTTTATCAAATACTTAATCGGAAATTTAATTGGGTATTTTCACGGACCAATAATCGAACAAATTATTGGACATTATGGGAGGAGTAATTGTTTGTATATTCAACATCTTTTTAAAAAATTGTTATTAGAAATTATTATAATTTAGAAAAGCAAATTTTTTACAGTGCCGAGACTAAACAAACGTTTTCAGACATATACAGGGAATACTCAATCAGAAGCTTTACTGATGGCACTTTGGCAGTAGTAAATAGAGCAAATGGCCACAGGCACCCGAAAATTTATTCGATAAACCGAAAATTCATTCGATTTAATCGAAAATTCCTTCGTTTTAACCGAAAATGCATTCGTTTAAACCCAAAAAATCATTCGATTTAACCGAAAACACCTTCTTTTTAACCGAAAATTCATTCGTTTTAACGAAAATTTATTCGTTTTATCGAAAATTTATTCGTATTAACCGAAACTTTATTTGTTTCAACCGATATAGATTACCGTTAGATAAACCTATAGGACTTAACCGAAGGTTCGTTCGTTTTATCGAAAATTCATTCGTTTTAACCGAAATTCCTTCAATTTAACCGGAAATTCATTCGATTTAATCAAAAATTCGTTCGTTTGAACCGAAAATGGTTAACATCCGAAATCTGAGTTCGTCATAAACGAAGAACATAACATTAATTGGATTGGATGGGAGCTGCCTGGAAATGAGTTTAGAAATTCGTATAAAGCGAGTTCGTTATAACGAAGTTCCATCGTAGTGCGTTCCGACATTATATCGCACGCATAATTAAAACAATAAATATATAAATTTAATAAAGATCAAAAATTCTCGGAAATCTAAAAATCTCCTAAAATTTGCTAATTTTCTCATGGCAAAAAAGCCAGCTTGAGGCCATGTTTTTTTTTTTCTTCAAAATTTTAGCAACATCACGGTGATTTTGCTAGAGTGAAAATTTATTTCTCGGGATTAATTGCAATCGTATTTTACGTTAATTTTTGCCCGGAGCCGCAGTCTGAGCATAACTCTCGCGAGCAACGTGTCTCTAATACGCCCCGGGGGCTCGAAGGGAAAGCAGTTTATCACGAAAAATATTCGAGTTTTGGCCATTTTCACTTACGAAGTCGCTTCGACATAAACCGATGGGGATTTTTATTTCACCATGCGATTTTTATGTTTTCGGAAGGAACAACTCTTCGCGCCAAGTAAGATTTTAGCAAATTTTTTTACGTAATTTTTATAAATTTTTTTGGTGAAAGAATTTATGGATTTCATTTCACTCGTAAAATTATATGAAAACGTTAAAAGGGCCCTCGATGGCAGACTTACGAGGGCATTACGTCTTTGGGGTAAAAGTTCAGCCGTTTTTCTCGGAAATTCGAGCTGTAAATTCGCGGAATTTTGGCTAATTTTCGAACGTAAATTATTATTTCACCATGCGTATTCTAATAGCAGTGTAATTATCCTTTTTAATGCATTTTTCTAAGGCATAAATACGGTATACTGTAATGGCTTATAGGCTATTTCTTAAATTTGCCGGAACGAGCTGTTAGCGAGTTGCACCAAACTCTGCTTTACTTTAATCGTCGATTAGCCAAGATTTAATCATCTGTTTCATCCTTGTACTATAGTATATAATTTATATTTTAGAGCAGTGATTATCAAATATTCGCAATTGTCGTACAAAGCCCTTACGTTTAACAGCCGATTAAATTGAATTGCTCATTAAGTTTAATTGCCGTTTACCAAGATTTCAATCACCGATTAGCGCACTGCCGATTTCCGAAAATATCCTTAAATTTTTCAAAGACGAATTTATAAAATTTTCGCCAAAAATTATGAATTTTGCAGTAGTCGTTTCTGTAGATATATATTTAATCGTCCATTTATTTTAACAGACAAATTTACGGGTTTTAATCGCTAATTATTTAGAATTTAACCGCCGATTAACGTTATTTTAATCGGAATATTTTTCCCGTTCAAACTATAAATTTATTTTCAAAACTCATAAATTTTCGCACCAAAACCGTTGTTTAAATTTAATCGTCGATTGACCTTATTTTTAATCCCCGATTATATACGGACTTATCGAAGAGAATTAAACGATGGATGGTTCGACCGGCAATTCAGGGCACAAACATGCAATTTATATAAATAGGCGCTATAAACTTATATTTAATATCTCGTAATTTTTAAAATTCCAATTAAATTTGCTTCAATAAATTGTAATAATTTAATTGATTTAATTAAATTCTAATTAGTCTAAATATTAATCGAATTAAACTTAGGTTTAAACCCGTATAAACTGAGCAAGGGCTAGTGGGGTCCATGCATAAGCTATAAGCCTAACCTTTATGCACGTACGGATTGCCCCTATCTAGGGGTCAAACTTGATCCTTGAAAATCAGCCATTTGCCCTTACGTCCTTTGAGTATATTTTAGAAAATATATGTTAAAATTTTAAAACTTCGCCAAATTTATAAATATTATCGAAAGAAATTCGACCCGTAGTTTATGTTGGTATAAAATTTTACGTTTTAAAATTTAATTAATTTTCATGAAAATTATGCAGATGAATTTTTCCTAATATTCTCAGTAGCTGTCCTTCATTTAAAGAAATTTGGAATTTTTTAACATCGCAGCCATACTCGGCTTCAAGGACCATCCCGATTGTGATCGTGATTATATCTTTTGCGACAAATCATTCCGGTTATATACTGTTGCCAAAATCTTATTTAAAATCCCGCATAAAATGTATTTAGAAACTTAATTTTTGATAATTTTAGTTATCATTAAACGCGTGATTAATTAGACTTATTTACCGTATCGGAACATTTGCGCTGCGTATAGGCCTAATGTACGTAAATAATTTGGTAAGGGGCCATTCAAAAAGGACGTCCTCATGTAGGGGGTTCGAAATACAATGTGGGCAGGGGGAGGGTGGTGTATGACCAACTCGGACGTCCACTTGAAAAAAAATGCTATTTAAAATCAGTCCCCGAAGTAAAAGGAAAATTTAGCGCAATATCGCGAAGGGGATGTGTTTATAAATTGCAAAAATCAGTAAACAGAGTACCTTTAGTCCTGGAAAACCTGGAAAAGTCAGAGCACTTAAAAAAAAGGTCAGGGTACACTGGCAAACATTCAAATTTTCGCAGTACAAATTTTCAAAATCTTCACATTTATCAAGTATATACTCGCAAACATTCTCAACCTTTTCCGAGGACAATATCTTTACCAAATTTTCCACGTTTTCTCGAAGACAGCTTTGAAACATTTTCCCAGGCACAAATCTTCAAAATTGTCAACTGCTTTGAGCACGGATTCGCAAAATTTTCAACAGTTACCGAGGAGAAATTTGCAAAATTTCCAACAGATTCTGAGGACAAATTGGCCAAATTCTCAATCTTTTCAGAGTATACAAAATTTACGTTTTCCAAGTACGATTTTTTTAAATTTTGGACGTCCGCTTGGGGGGAGGGGTGTCCTGCATGACTGGACACAATGTGGACAAGGGGTAGGGGAGAGTCGATTTTTGGGGAAATTTTGATGACGTCCTTTTTGAATGGCACCTAAAATAATTCCGAAATTTCGTTCAAATTAGAATAGAAATTTATTTTCTGCGCTAAAAACGTGAAAATTTAAATTATTTTTATTACTATGTATATTGGATAAAAGGCTGAATTATGTGAATTTACTAATACAGCGTGTCTGGTAACACGGACCAATAGTCCTATGGCCCCACGATATCGACCACCGTGCAATGTTTGTTTGCATTTCTGTAACGTGCCATTTCAGGGGCAATGATAAAAGTATGAAGGGTTATTTTAACTTTAATTTTGGGTTGATTTGGTGCAGCATTGGTCAGCACCAAACAAGAGCTGCTTTAACGTTTTTGATCTGAATTTTGACCTAAACTGACCTAAGTTAACGTGAAATAGATGCTAATCTAACCTAAATCAACGTTGAATTGGCAATTTTTATCGATTTATCCCAAATTTTTATACCTTAAATTAATGTTAAAATGGCATTTTTACCAATTTACCCTAAAATGACATTAATAATGAGCTAATCTACCCTAAATTAAGGTGAAAATAATTTTTACTACCATCGGTGTGCTGAATGGCACTTTACTAAAAAAGCAACCAAACACTGCATGCTGGCCGAAATCAAGGGGCCATAGAGCTATTGGTCCGTGTTATCTGACTCAACAGGGTACTCTCAGACCTGGAAAACTTGGAAAAGTTAGGAAACTTAAAAATGTCTGGAGGAGTCAGGGAACAATGGCTTATCTCAAAAAATTCAGGAAAATTCATCGTAGTCATGATGTTGCTATCTAACATTATTGCTTCTATACATGGTTAGCTCAGGGCCGATTTTCAGAGTACAAAATTGCCAAATTTCTCACGTTTTCCGAGTAGAAATTGCAACATTCTCCACGTTTTCCGAGTAAAAAATTGTAAAATTTCCCAAGTTTTCCGTGAGCAAAATTGCAAAATTTTTCATGTTTTCCGAGTAGAAATTGCAACATTCTCCACGTTTTCCGAGAAAAAATTTGTGAAATTTCCCAAGTTTCCCGTGAGCAAAATTGCAAAATTTCTCATGATTTTTGAGGACAAAATTGCAAAATTTCATATACGTTTTCCGAGTATAATTTTTTTACATTTTCGAATTCAAAATTGTCAAATTTTCTTAATTTTTTCACGCAATTTGTTTTAATTTTTTAAAGTTTGTCTATACATTAATTTTCAAAATTGTCTTGATAAATTTTTCCAAATAATTTTCCATGTCGATTTTGAATTTTTTTAAAATTTTTGACATTGTCATTGGTCAGGGAAATTTCTTTAAGGTCTGGAAAAGTCAGGAAAGTGCAATATTCTTTGATACGCATGTTTTAAAATTTGTTTTAAAAGTCAATTAATACATGTATTAATAACGTGTCAAATACAAATACCATATGCAATTCCTTAAATTACCGCGTATTCAATGTATATGAATTAAGTTGCTTCGGTAAGAAAATACAGGTTGTTGCAAATTCATGATTGTAACATATATTTCTTGTAAAATATTTGTAGAATTATCAGTAAAAAGCATCTTTTAAAGACTAATTCAATATAAAATTGGGATGTTTATGTTAATTTACGTAACATTTTCTAGAATTTTTCTCGTTAAATTCGAACATCTTTTCATTATTTTCTGTAAGGACCATGACTTTTCAGGGAGCATTCTGCAGCATAAAAAATTTAAAATTCATATTTATAGCTTAAGCAATTAAATTTATATATTTGTTTCAAATATTCTGATTTAATAAATCATTCACGCATCATTTGCTAATTCATTGCCTTTGAAAAAATGCGCTAACAATTTGTAAATTTTATTTCTCTATCAGGACCATTTCTTCGTAAAAATATTTTTATACAGTATGAGTTTAAAAATTCGTAGTCATTTTCTGATATATTTTCAAAAAATAGTCATGCATTATTTTCTAAATACGCCCAGGGTAACCCTAGACCTGGAAAACCTGGAAAGCTCAGGGAACTTGAAAATGTCTGGAAAAGTGAGTTAGAAGTCAAAGAAGAATGGTTTATTTTTAAAAAAAAAAGTCAGGGAAATTCAACGTATGTTGTTGCGATCCAAAATTACTGCTTCTACGTACATGGTTAGCTCAGAGCCCATTTTCCGAGTAGAAATTTGAAAAATTGTCCACGTTTTCCGAGCACAAATTTGCAAACTTTTCCAAGTTTTCCGAGTATAAATTTTGCAAAATATTTTCCTATGTTGAGTTTGAAGAAATATGATTTGCAAAATAAGTAAATTTTTGACATTGTCACTGGTCAGGGAATTTTTTTTTAAACCTTGAAAAGTTAGGAAAGTTAAAAATGAAATTTCTGGGGGATCAACCCTAATAAAAATTCCTATTAATTTGTTTTTTAAAAAAAGTTGCTAAATCTTGAAGATTTAAACCAAATTCAATAAAAATCTTAACTTATACGAAAAAGGACCATTAAGGACCATTTCTTCGTAAATGTAGTTTTTTTTATATATTATGAGAATAAAATATTGTTTGCGTAAATACTTTTTTCTTAATAAAATTCATAAATTTTACGTTAAATCTACGCCAAAAATATTTTCACTTTCGGATAATTCGTTATAAAGAACCATGCAGTGCGTCTTTAAAAAGACGAGCATGTTCATTGCCCCAAAAAACTCATCAAATGGTAGGCTTATATTTCAAAGTCCGTAAAAATTTGGCATTTCTCAGACGAGGCATTTTCAGAAGAGAAAGTCTGCTCTAAAAACTAGTTCGTTGCAAGTTTTTTAAAATAATAGTAATAACGCTGCAGCTAGCAGCCCGAGTTACTTCGGAAATTACATAGGATAAAGTCCCGTATCCGCCATTGGGCCGAGCGGCGAGTCACCTGTAATCAGGGAGGAGAACCGAAGCACGCACCCCCTTTTTCGACCACTTTTTAACCCAATTTTCCACCTCCCCCCCCCCTTCATTTTAGCTGTAGCGAATTTAGGCCTAACTCTTGTCTCCTGGCAATGGCGATGGTCGATGGTCAGACCATGCACGTAATAACACCCTCGTTAGACGAAGGGTACTTGCCTTTTTTGGGGGAGATGTAGGGGAGGGGGTGGGGGAACCAGGAGGGGAATTTTTCCCAAAATTTCTGTCGGAAAAACGGTTTTTCGAACGTTTTCAACTTGAGTTTAATGCATGCATATATACGCCGACTATATTTTTAAGAAAGCAGCCCCTTATTCGAGAAATGGAAATTTTATTTAATAAAAATTGAAATACAATATAGTAAAGTAAATTATACAGTAGAACCTCGTTAAGCGAATCGCGAGGGACGTCGAAATTTGTTCGATGAAACCGTATAATATAGTTCGTATATTATCGGAAGTCGGACAAAACACGATTTCATCAATGCATGAGAACTATATAGATATAGTTTCATCGAAGTTTGGATGCAATTTCACTACATTTATATATGTAGGCTATATGAATTGGAAGGTGCTGTGAATTTTATCGGGGAATTCCCGGCCGTTATATACCTTCACGCGAATGCATGCATGGGGAATTTGAAAATTCCTGCATGCTTTTAGGCGAAAATTCGTAATATCCGAGTTCTGGAATTGCATGGTCTTAAATAAAAAAAATTGACATTGTTCATCCTTATACCATGCATGCATGAATATGAAGGGGAACTGAAAACGATCGAGTTCTTAATATCAGATTTAAAAAGCGAGTTGTTCATAAGGTTCCAATATATATATATATATTTAGCCTAATTTAGAAACATTGCCTTAATTTACATAGGCTACTTTCCGTTTATTCTAAATTCCAATTTTAATTCGAGATTAATATCCTGATTATAGGGGGAATTCCCCTTTATAACGAACCTTTTTTCTTATCGCCTGAAGTTCGTTTTAACGAGTCGCGTAAATGCACGCATGGAAAAGTCGAAACTTCATTCGTTTTAGGCGAAAATTCGTAATATCCGATTTGATAAATTAGTCTTAAACGAAAAAATTTGCATTATTTGTCCCTTACCCTATGTATATAGCACGGGGACTGTGAATGAGTTCATAATATCATAAATTCGTGTTAAGCGAATTGTTCTTAGTGAGTTTTCATAGTGTTTTGTCCAAATTACGCTAATCTTCGATCAAATAGGCTTATCTCGGTGCGTTTTTGAATAAATAATGGGCTCCGGCCCCCTTAAGGGGGTGGAGTGAAGCCGCTGTGTCTTAAATAAAAAGGTGCAAGTTTAAGCCTTATTTCAGCCAAATTTACAACACCCCGATGCATGCCCACTCGCGTGTAGGGGCAGGAAAAAGGCGCATTCAACACCTAAAATATTAAGTTTTAAAACCTTACTACTATAGGCTTTTCTGATAGCAATTCATAGCTGCCATGTAACCATGTTGGTTATAATAAAAAAAAAATCGAAAATGTGGTTGAAAATCTGTAATTTGAATATATAAGTATTTTTTTTTTGTTTTCATGTTTTTAAAAAATAAAGGGCTTGTTGCGCAAAAGTGTAATAATAATGCCAGTGGGAAGGGGGACGGGGGTACCCTCATACCTGTAAAATCTGAAAGAGTGCAGTAAGCTTGAAAATGTCCGGAAAAGTCAGGGAAGAATGACTTATTTTGAAAACGTCAGGGAAATTCAACGTGTATAGTCGACTACAAATTTGCAAAATTCTCCACGTTTTTAGAGGATATTTTTGCAAACTTTTCTACATTTTCTGAATACAAAATTGTTAAATTTTTTTTTTAAAAAATCATGAATTTCTTTTAACATTTTTCTATGTTCATTTTAAAAATGGTCATTGGTAAATTTTGCAAAATATTTTGCTATGTGGATTTTGCAAAATATGTCGTAACATGTTCTCGACTTTAATCTACAATTTTCATCTTTAGGGCAAATGTGGGCTTTGCATGTTAACTGACAGCATTTTTCACCGCAATTTTACTTTTCATACGTGTTATGACGTCTTTTTGAAAAAAAAATGACATATGGACCAACGATATGATCATCTCATAACAAGTTTTCGAACGTTCGTTATTATCATGGAACAAACGTCATTTTTCATTAAACTTTAAATTTCATACGCGTAATGACGTCACGAGTTAACCATTTTGAAAAAAAAAAATGAAGTCAGGACCAATGATATGACGTCATTTGTACCATAAAATGACGTCATCTCAGTTCATCTGTACTATAAATGTAACAAATTACTGAAGATATTCAAGTTAAGATTAATACGGAGTTCAGCTTAATGATACAGATGGCGCCTTAAAACCACGCATTTAAGCTTCCGAAGGGTGGCGCCCTCTAGTGATCTTACGGCGCTTCTGCCTAAAGCCTTACGCTGTATTCTAA
>JAQGBX010007630.1:0-11242 GCA_034698745.1 Megaphyllum sjaelandicum | reverse complement strand
TCCCTGACTTTTCCAGGTCATTCTCAACTTCCCTGACTTTTCCAGGTCATTCTCAACTTCCCTGACTTTTCCAGGTCTGTGGGAACCCTGGAGTTTGTCTCGCTCAAAAAAAGTTTAAACCTCGGGCATTTGTCCGCACCACTCAATGTCCACTTCTTTCACACTTTTAACGTTCATTTCTCGACTGACCAATCCTCACGTTGACGCAACTTTCGGACATTACGCGTACCTTAAACGTGACGCGCATTTCTGCTCTTCGAACGCCTTCAAAAGTTAAAAAATTAATGCTGAGCGACTACCTCCTCGGAGTCCATCGTTGTGCACCAATTTTAAGCCCCGGGTATTTCAAACATATTATTTAATGTTGAAATATGTTCAGGAATGATGAAAGAATTTGTCCAACGCATCAAGTTCATTAAAATCCATACAGCCGGCTTTCTTTTAAATGATTGCGGAAACTTAACGAACACCGCGCGTACCTTAATCTAGCTTCAAAAATGTCCCGCAGATAACGGATCATTGGTGGGCCATGGATCCTGGAGAGCTTCCGGTGTTTCACGGCAATAACTTACGCGTCATTAACGTTTTATCGCTACGTTAAAACTATGACATGAACTTTGGCGATGTTTTGCATTCAAAACTTGCCTTACTTGTTACTTTAAACTTGCTACAAAAGACTATCTTGCCACTGTTACAACTTTGATTGTAGGTTTCGATAGGACTTCAGTTTTCACCGAATGGAGCTTGGCAAATATCTAGGGGCTGCTCATTCGCATCGGTCCGACAACTGAACATCAAAATTGATGGAAGATTTCCGAAATACCGGACACTTGCAATTGTAATTGTCAAATTTACATAAAAAAACGTTTCTGTCTGTGCACAATTTTTATTTAGGAATATTTGTTGATTAATCAACAGAGATCAAATTGAATGAACACAATCGTGGTTCAAGATTTTCAGGGTGTCCTGACTTTTCCCTGACCAAAACTTACTCGTTAATGCATATCAATTTTTTTGTCATAATGAAAAATAAAATATCAATTGCAATGATAAGCTTAGCAAAAGACTAGATTTTGTTACGAGCCTAGCTGAAGAGGATTGGGGATGGAGCTGCTAGCAAACGTTATTTGGGAACATTTCCCTGACCACTCACAAATTTCCATGACTTCCATGACCCCTTTTTTTCCCCGACTTTTCCTTGACTTCCCTGACCTGTGGCCACCCTGATTTTCTCCATGCAATTACTTTTCATATACTTGGAGCCAACATCTACGGTAAACATCTACGGTAAGTAAGCTTTAAGCTGAAGTTAAATTAAGTCCAGAATTAAACAAAGCATGCAATTAATGGTTCAAATAAATTGGTCGATGCAACCAAATGTACGACGAGTTACCGTCAACTTTGACGGGTTTAATGATTTTCAAATTTAGCTGAAAATGTCACTAAACGATGAAAGTTACATCGCCATGCTTTGTGATAGTTTGTGATAACTACAGACTAGCTCAAAAATTATATCGAATTTTTCGACCCAACTATTTCAGGCCATTACTATTTTAAAGTTATTTCAAAGTCATTTTACATTGAGATTTTGATTCAAGCTCAAGTGGTTAGTTCTACGCTCCCTGATTCCGTGATACATGTATAAAGATTTATTTACGGTGGTACAAGGGGTGCTCATTAAGTTTCAGTAATCCTTTTTTTGCAAAAAAACCGGCTGTATGCATTTTAATGAAATTTGGTTGAGAAATCCACGTCAACGTCCACTATGATTAAAAAAATGTAGATTTTGTTGGGTGCAATTTTGGTAGCAAGTGTATTTCCCTCGCTCGAAAACGTTAAAGCCGCGGGCATTTGGTCAAGACACTCAACGTACACTTCTCTCACCATCTTTCACACTTTCATGGCTGATTTACAACAGCCGAGTGTTTTGGCGAGTCACTCAGTTTGCTACTAGTTGAGGCCACGCCTCATCCAAAAAATAGAACATGGTTCTATTCAACTGTCTTGCCAATTTACTGGAGAGACCAGTAAATCTAGTACTACGCCGTAGTTAAAATGTTAGTTCACATTGGACGAGTGGCTGGTGTTAATTGTCTGGTGTAAATCAGCCATCAACGTCCATCACGCGTAGACCAAACGTTTGGAAATGACTCGGACCTTAAACGCGTCACGCATTTCTGCTCCTGAATTCCTTCAAAATTTAAAAAAAACATTGGCTGAGCCACTATCTCCTCGGACTCCATCTTCGCTTTCCAATTTCAAGCAAGTGTGGTTTTTTTAACGTAACTTTTAATGTTGAACTACGTTCAGGAATGAGGGAAGTATTTTTTCCAACACATTTCATTAAAATCCATACAGCCAATCCATTTGTTTAAAAAGACGATTATTGCGGGAGTCTGAATGAACACCCCTCTTACCTGACCGATTATGAAGGTAACACTCACTAGTCCTTACATTTTCATGCCTTTCATGCATTTTTCCAGATCATCAAGGCTAGCTTTTTTTGTCGAGACAAGGTTTTCTTCCGCTTTCTTCGTCGGATAATAGAGACCAACTTTATTAATCTGTGATTCTGTCTCCTTCTCCAACAGATCTCGGAGTCGGGCTTGATATTTTCGCTTTTCTGTCGCTTTCTCAATCATATCGCCGATAAGGTCAGGTTTGCATTGGTGCGCAATTTTCAGAGTTTCTGAAACAAATGACATAAATTAAGAGTGTGCCCTAGTTGCTGATTCTCTTAAGATAATTATTATTGGGACAGTTTTAGTCATAAAATAAAGTGCAGTTTGTGATGTCTAAGATTTTGAAGATTATACCTTCTCTATGGAGAGGATAGTTTTAGGTTATATTTTGTATTATTTTAGGATACTTTTTAGTTAGATTTTCAATATTGACCCACCAAAGACTTCGTCTTGAAGTTTGACTTCCGGATCGTCCAGATACAGCATCAGATCTTTGAAAATTGCCTTCACACGTAGGCCGTCCGTGTCCTCATCAAACTCTTTCTGGGTCGTCCAAGCTTTGAAAGCCCAGCCCAACATTTTACATGCTTTCATGCGCACGGCAACGTGCGAGTCGCCCAACATTTCAGCGAGTTTGACGCTGTAATCGTGAAAATTGTCCTTCTTGCAAAATGCAGCACGGTGCATGACAACGTAACCCATGGCTAGGCAAGCAATGTATCTGCTCTTGTGGCAATCCTCTTTGAGACACTTGCATACCTTTGCCATGACGTCGTGAAAAACTGAAATAAACTGTTATTGAGACACCGTCAATACTCTTGAATATCATATCCCATAGTGTTGAGCAAGGTCAGTTGACTAGGGATTTGTTCCGACTCTCGCATTAAATAGTTTTCATACCTTGTCGTTGCCGCTAGTAATATGCTCAAGAAGAGCTAGAAAGCACACCACGGCACTCGATCGCACAATGACTTCCGATTTTCCAGGACGCCAGCCAAGGATTGGCAACAAACAATCTGCGATAAAGCAATTTCATCGTCAAGAAAAACTTAGAAAAAAAGTTTTTCGCAACTCTGACGCGAAGAAGTTACAATTTTTTAAAATCCCGGCTTACCTCGTATGCATCGCATTGCAAAGAGCTCACAACTCGCACCAGAAAGATTTGCGGCAAAATGTGTAATTGGTTTAAAGATGTTAAATTTCAGTTGTACGTCTTTTTCCGGATGACAAAGGACCTTAATTATCTGAAAAACGTCCTCCACCAAGTTGACCGCCTCACCGCCTATAAAAATCAAAACTGAAGTAAATTCACCGGAATACGGTCGTGAGGGTGTGTTATGATTATCCAAAAAGGTTTTATTATTTAAAATTTTTAGATTAAATTTTAAAGTGATGAATTTTGGACTCATCAAACGAGGAAATCAATGGCAAATCTTGCGTTTTTCCAAGAGCAGGAAACAAATATTACAAATTATTGAATGTCTCTCGAAAATATCATCAAGTTTTACGAGAGCAAGAAAATTCTCGTCAAAACACGCCTTCTAAGCTCAAACAAATACTCGTGACATGCTTTCATACCCATGTCCATGATGACAGATTTAAAAACTAAAAACTGAGTCGAGTTGTGATTCCACATCGTGCAAGGCAGGCTGTCGACGATCTTAGTCAAAATATTTCTCGAGCAATGGGCGAACAACTGGTCTTTCGTTTCAAATTCCAACACCTTTGAAAGCTCGACCAAGCAGGAATAAACCTATAAAAGCATAAGCAGTAAGGTTCTGTGCAACTTGCATCTTTAATCCATCTCAGATTATTTGGAACGAAACACAGTTATTTCATATTCTAAAAAGTGTTAGGGAAAATCGTGAGACTAATCAACATTTTTAGCAATCTTAAATTTGTGCCAAGTTTACTTTTTGGAAGTAACAGGTGTCGCTATGCTAGAAAGTTTTACAAGTTAGTATTCAGGGTTCTTCCAAAAATATCATATTCAACTTCCGTGACTTTTTCAGGTTTTAAAATAATTTTTTTTGACTAACGACAAAATAAACATGTCAATGTTATCCACGATTTTACAAATGGTGTTTTGAAAAACTAGCAAGAAAAGTTTTTGAACATTTAACATATTTGTATTTGGAAAATGTTCAAGTTTTTGCAAATTTGTACTCGGAAAAGGCTGTATATTTTTTAAATTTGTAATCAGAAAAGGTTGAAAATTTTAAAATTCTTCGGAAAGTGTTCAAAATGTTACGAATCTATACTTGAAAACAATTGACAATTTTACAAATTTGTGATCGAAAAATGAGGAAAATTTCGCCAGTTTGTCTTCAGAAACTGTCACAATTTTTCAAATTTGCTCTCTGAATTATCAAAAATTTTGGAAATTCGTACTGAAATTTTTTTTAAAAACTTTGCAAATGGGCCCGAGCTAACCACTTCTTTTCCTGACTTTTCATGTTTACAGTTCTGGGGGAATCTTGTTAGTGGAGGTTTCGGGTAAACCTTTCATGCTTGAAAGAAGGGGACATTATTTTGGAAAAACAAAATTGGCAGCAAAACCACCGAGAATAAGAAACAACTGCAGCATTGCCTACCCTTTCACAAAGTGTCTCTTCTGAAGCCTGGATTGTCAAAAGCGTTAGAACGATGTTATGAAGTACGTGTGAGTCTTTAGTACATTTGGGCAATATTCCAATATGGACAAGGTTGAGGATCTCCGAATAATAGATTTTCTAGAATGAAAAAAGATGTAAACTGGATTTCAGAGAAGCGAGAATGTAATGCCACAAAAATTCACAAAATTGTAACGCACCGAGTTTGCTCGGTGATTTGCGGCATCGAGCACACCGGACACAATCTCCGATAGGTGGGGCAACAAATCCAATTCCGGGCATCCACGTAGCAGACTGCCAACTAGTTTTAATAATTGCACGGAAGGACCATTTTCCAACTTTCCTCGGATCATCGGACACCAAAGGCAGGGCGGTACAAAGTAGCCAGTGACTAGCGCCGACTTTAATATCTGTAAAGTTGAAAAACAATTCAGATTTAATGGGGCAAGGCATCGTACTTAAATACAGGTCGAATATCCCTGATTTAAAATTTGAAACACGCATGGTCCAGAACATTTTGGATAAGAAATACTCAATCATTAACTTCATTCGGCGATTAAATTTCATCAATTTCACACCATTTCCAAAAAGTCCTTTTCATCCCAGGCGCATCCGCTGACCAAGCCATCGATGATTGTCGGGGCATGTTGCGTCATATTTGCCTCGGCGTGCAACAGAAGCCGGAAGAACAACTTTGCCGCCATCAGGCGAACCTCTTCGTTAAAATCTTTCAGGTCGTTGAGGACGGCCGGCAACAAGCAAGAAAAGTTGCGGCTAACTAATATGCGGCAACCCAACAGACTCCTGATTTCTATGGGAGAAACAACAAAATAAATACAGCGAAATCCTGTTAATTCGATCAAAACATTCAGAACAGATTTTTTTCCTATGCTGCTCTTTATGAAAAAAGACGCTTAATCCGGTTGTCTCATCTCATAGTTCGATCATATTTTCCACGTGTTTCTATAACGCAAATTCACGAAAAAAGTTTGAGCAGCTTTCGTACAAGCACGGACATGTTTGGACAACACCTGCATCTACATGCATCAGCGTCTGCACTCGTATGGAATTTACCGCATATTTAAAAAATTAAATTTCAGCTGTTGCAGCAAACAGGCAACTTCAAATGCTACAAACAACTTTTTCTTTAAATATAATTTTAACAATCTGTAAATAAATATGTACGATTAGATATATCTATTTTAAAACATAAAGCAGATTATTTTGATATGGTCACATTTTTAGCGCGTTTTTTGACATTCATCGCTTATTTCGATCAAAATCGTAGGTACAATCATCATGATCGAAATAAACGGCTTTCAGTGTAATAAAAATTTCGTAAAATATCCGGCACCAGTCTAGAAATCTGAAAGCGGTAGAAACCCGCTAATCCAGACTGATAACTGCAAGGGAAAATTAGAATAGGTGGATTGTTCGGATCAAAGGCAATGGAGGAATAATTCCTTACCATCAAAGTCCCAGTTATCCGGAAGATTGTTCTGGTATTCCAGCTTCTCGTTTAGCTCAAATTCGTTTTGCTTTTCATACTGTCGGCCAGCAGCCATCCAAACACAGTTCGCGCGATCACGAACGTCAGCAACATCGTCTGACGTGCTGAAAACACGAAATATTAGGATACTAAAATCAACCAAGAGTCAAACTGATTACCGCATAAAACGTTTCTACTTACCCAGTCAGTATGATAGAAATAAGCTGCGGATAATAACAATGACGATCGGGCATCCCCATGATCCACTCCCCGGTAGCTTGAATCACGGCACATCGGACGATCGGCGAGTGATCTAGCATTCGTTGAGCAAAGAGCTGCCATACTTTTCGAAAGGGCTTACTGCAGCTACCTCGCAGAATAATTTTACCTGCAGAAAACGCATACAATTTGATACAATTTAAGTAGAAAAGTAATTCTCAATGTCTCAACAAACCGGTACATACCGAGGGTTTTTATGCAGGCCACCCGAACCTTGGAATGCTTGTGCGTGAGCATCTTGAGCAAAGGGTCAATAAGCATCTTCGAATACTGGTGAAGCTGCCCTCCAGGCGCCTCGGACAGCATGCAAATGCAGACACAGCTCTCCTCGGTCACACCGGAGTATCGGTCAAGCAGAGCTGCACCCAGACATACGACAACCGATTCCAAATGATCCTCTAGGACTACCCCTTTCGTTTTACTCAGGATGGACTTGAGCAATGAGACCAGCTGAAGCCTGACTTCCTCTGATGGTTCCTTTTCATACCTCTCAACGATTGTCGGAACTAGTTTAAAGATGAAATTCATTGGATCTTCCTCATCTGTTTCCTCCTCTTCAGTTATCATATTCTTCAGAATTGTCAGGCTCAATTCGCGGCACCTTTCCTGAGAATCGGACACCATGTCGGTGACGCACTCGAGCCATGGACGTAACAATTTGGGATAAACCACCGTACCCAGGCGCTCCAAAGCTCGTATTTTCACCGAACGCTCCGAGCTGTCCAATGCCGAGAATTCTTTCTCGATATCAATTTTTTCCACTGATGATTGCATTGGTTCCCAAGCTACTTTTAACACTACGTCAAACGTTGACAACTCTTTCGTCATGAATTTTCCCTTCTTTTGGGAAGCTGAGACTTCACTCACAAGTTTATCTTTCTCATCCAAAGCTGAATTATTCAAAATTTTTACCTCGTTATCAACCTCTGAGGATTCTTCAACGTTTTTGATCTTGTTGTCGAACGCTGAGACTTCATTCGGTACTTTTTCCTTCTGCTCCAAAGCCGAAAATCCATTCGCATCTTTATCTTTCATATCTAACGCTAATACAGTGGAATAATTTACCTCGTTGTCCAAATTTGAGACTTTATTGGCCACTTTTTCCGCGTTTTCAAACGCTGGCACTTCATTCCCGCCTTTTTCCTCGATGTCCAAAGTTGACACTTCATTCGCAATTTCATCTTTTATGTCCAACGTTACTGTAATGTCATTCGCATTTCTTATTTCGCTGTTCAAATTTAAGAATCCTTTATCGTTTTTAATGTTGTTCTCCAATTCTGGGGCTTTTTTCGGAACTGTTTCCTTATTATTTTCCAACGTCGAGATTTCGTGCTCGATTTGCGTCTTGTTGTCAGGAGCTGGGATTTCTGTAGAGTTTACCGATTTCGCCGCGACAACATCCTCGTTGCTCTTCACCGAATCCTTCGCGATGTCTTCCATGTTGAGCGACGATATTTTCCACTTTTAGACCCAGAATTGTGGACGACAAACACGGACAACAACATCAGGTTCTGTTGAAAAGGGACTTCGAATGCCAAGATGGCGATTAGCGTCTTTTTCGTTGCCATGCCAACGTCTATTCGCCACCTAGCGAACAGAGAGGCACCCAGTGCTTAAAACCCAGATTGGCACGTATGCGTTCATTGGCGAATCTATGTTTCCATTGCTAGAAAGGTGTAAAGCGATGCTACTTGATTTTTTTTAATTACTCATGTTGAATAAAATTTAGGAAAGATTACGGCTTTATTCGTCTTTCTCGAGTTATTTCATTTTAAAAAAATATATATATATTTATTTAAAAAAATATTAAATGAATTTGGAAAAAAAAATTGAATTTACTCGAAAAATTCAAATCCAAGGATTATTAACATATAATTCAAAATTCTAGTCAAGTTTCTTTATGTTTTTAAAAAATCAATTACGTTCGAATATAACCCTTTTAAAAAATAAAGTAAAATTCCGGCATTAATTTTAAATTTTAAAAAAATTAAATTTTAACTGTTCTTTAAAGCTCATTGAATCGATACCCTTTAACCATGGGAACTGATTTTATTTGGCATGTTTTTTTATTAAGTAGACATCCGTGATGGTCTTACCTCGCCTTGTCCACATTGTGACTCAACATACGATGAGGGGAGGGAAAGGTTAAAATCATGTCAAATTTAGCGTATAATTTCTCTGGAATATGCATTTTTTTATTTAAATTGGACAATTTTTGAAAATAAGTTTGCAAATATAAAAAAAAATCAATCGCAATCTTTAAATCAAAACTCGCAAAGTTTGGAAATAAAAATCCGGGCATTTTTAAACAAATTTTGCAAATGTTTACATTCGACAATTCGATATTTTTTGAACAACAAAAAAATCACGAAGTTTAAAATAAAATACTCAATTTTATGAAGAAAACATTGCACATTTTCCCACAATTTGGCAAATTATGAAACATTTCTGAAATCGTCGAAAAAGTTGCCAAATTGTGGAAAATTTCTGAAAAACTCGAAAAAGTGGCTCAAATGTGAAAAATTTCTGAAATTGTCGAAAAAGTGGCCAAATTGTGGAAAATTTCTGAAATTGTCAAAAAAGTATGGAGCCCGTTATAGGACAATACAAATCTTTTTTTTTAAGAAAAAAAAGATAAATTTATTTTAAAGGCAACTTATGGCGTATATATAACTTATATTTAACTTATAACTTATATTATAACTTATATAACTTATATTTGAGTTATGCGTCATATGATTGCCTTCACATAGATAAATTGTACGTGCAGGTGCATCTGTTCCATTATTGCATTGTACCTTTATTTAGCTATTTATTTATAAATAAACGAGAAAATTCATACAATTTGTGTTTGTAGTGGCAAATCAGCATCAAAATATCTACTTTCGGATAAAACATCTATTCATGGGTTAGTGATAGTACCTAATGGGGCATTTGCTTAGGATTTAGATTGATAAGAGCCACGATTCTCAGATTCATGTGCCCCACAACACGCCCACAATTTAAACTGATGGCGAATTCTGCTTGTCCAAAAAGAGTACACTCGGGTACTCCGAGTGTACAAATCTGCTCTCATTCCATTCCACTTGTCCATCGTGCATGCTTCGTTGAAATCGGTGCACTCTGCTGGACTGTTCCACTTGTCCAAACCGAGTGCACTAAGAGTACCCCGACAGCTCCGTCTCAAGAGCTAGTGTAGCCAGCTAGAGCATCCAACATGGCGGACCGGTGACGTCATGAGGACGCACGGCGCCAAAATATCATGACTTCCGGCTGCACTGGTTAGCCAGTGCTCTGCCCTGATGCGGACAAGTGAAATTCGCCATGAAGCACATTATCCACGCTCACGAGCTGCGTGACGTCACATGCAAGTTGTCTATTTAATCCTTGTAGGGATCCCAATTTAATCTTCCACAGTTAGTCATGCATGGTTCATGTCTACAGGAATGGAATAATTTAATAAAAGCAAATAATCTTACTGCGATTTCATGATCGGATCGATTCCAACTGTGGGTTCATCCAAGATAATACATCGCAAAATTTGTATATCACGTGAAGGAATTGCAGTAATATACAAATGGAAACCTCAGATTAACGGTAAGTGTATTGGAAGTGGGAAGTTTCAGGAGTTTTTCATAATATTTCATCCTAATGCATATTTTATCTGAAGATAAAAGATAAGATATCACCGTAATACGTAAAACATTCGGTAATGGTCATCGTGTCGAAGATGCACGTCTCCTAGTGAAAAATACACGTACGTTATTTTAATAAAAATGAACTTAAAATAAAGTGAATTCGTAAATTCCATTAATTATTAGCATTTTGAAAATTGATGTAATTTATGATTATAGTTAAAAGCGTTTAGAATTGTAAGGTCTGGTTGTTTCAACAATAATTTACCAACGAATGTCTAACAATTGCCTGGCTGATGCAGGCAATAGGAATGTGTACATAAAGCAATAAAAAATTACGACGAACAGTTTTCTGAGCAAGTAAACAAAGTTTCTAGTTTCTCAATGTGCTCACATATGGGCTAACATCGTTAGGCAGCATTATGGCATGCACAAAAAACTGCAATAGGCAACAAGGTCGCGAAAAAATGAGGTCGTCCGTGAAAAAGATCGTTGATCTAATACATCATCATCATCATCATCATCATCATCATCATCTGTTGATGTGTGATTATTAAGGGCGTCTTTGCTAATAGAACACTTGAAAAAGGACATTTTTTGTGAGTCCATCAGTCCTTTTTTATTTGTCCATTAAAATCCATTATTTCACATTATATTTCAAAATCTTTTTCACTGTACCATAAAACTAATGGCGAATTCGACTCACCCAAAAAGTGTACACCCAAGTGCACCAGGTGTATGCTACAAGGTGAGGCATAAGTCTGT
>JAQGBX010007629.1:0-11243 GCA_034698745.1 Megaphyllum sjaelandicum | reverse complement strand
GCTTTGTTTAAGCCTACTAGTTGGTGCATGCGCACATTTTGATGTACACAATGCTGATAAAGCTTGATATGGTCAAGTACATGTTTCACAACCATCGAACAACATTGAAAATAACAACATGCTTTGGAATTAATAACATCAAAAATGTATATTACGTAAATTCCAATGTTTTTCATTTATTTCCAGATTTACATCTTGTTTTTACTTTCCTGAATTTGTCGTTTAAGCTAATCAACTGTTTTCGAATGTGTTGCTCTTAAAATCTTGGACATTTATTTTATGATAGAAAATAACGTTTGAATGTGTTGCTCTTAAAATCTTGGACATTTATTTTATGATAGAAAATAACGTTTTTACTAAGCTTCAATAAATAATTCCAAAATTGACCTTTTACATAGAATATGTTATAGTGCGAAAATAACAATATAAAAAAAATACTGATTGCAAACTTAAGAATTAAAAGCTGATATGTGGTAAATTTCAGTTTAAATTGGTTCATTTCTTAAAACAAGGAGTTGGAAAAGCAGTTCAGTTTCATTATATTGCTTTTGATTAGGCCTAGCAACTTTTTTAATGTTTTACTGAACTTTTAACATCCATGTATCACATATTTATGGTAACACCTTCTACTGAATATGCTACAAATTCTTAAACAAACGGTATTTTTAAAGGACTAGGTAAGGATTAATTTATCCTCTTGTTGTAGAATTCGCTGCTATTTACCAGTTTGCATGACTCCAAAATTGAATGGTAAACACCCCAAAAATTGAAACGAACGCTGAAAATCGCGTCAATTTTGGATTCTTGCTTAGTTTGTTTTTAAATAAACAGCAGAATAAAATAAAAGATAGTTGGTAAACGCATTTTCTTACAAGAGTAATAAATTAATTTTGATATTACTTTATAATCAATAAAGTTTGTTCAAGAATTTTAGCACTTTAAGTGCATGTTTTTATTTTTGTCTTAATGAAATAACATAAAATTTGTGTGGAATTTTTTGGATTTGCTTTGGAAAATATATTTACTCAAGGGTTATCCCTAGTAGGAATGTTGAAGAAAGTACGACCTATATTAGTGGAAATTTGTAGGCCTACATCTTCCGTTGAGAACTCATTATCTCCATGATAAATTTTCGAAAATCATTAAGATAACTGCGCGTGTGCTACGATGAGTAGGCATTTCCTATTGTTCTCTCGTAAATTAAGTGTTCAAGAATATACGTTATATCTGCAATGACAAATATTTGAAAGATATAAAAACAAACGATTTGGTCTATTAGTTCTTTTTACATTAATACTTATATTTTTACAAGAGTCTAGTAAATGATTCTTAAGCTGTCAGTTTCTTCTAATCTAACCAAACCAAAAATATGAAAAGGCTGTTTTATGCATAAGAGCCGTAGATTTGTGCGCTAGTAGATACGTGAAGAGAGTTTCAACCAAGAATTTTTCTTCTAATTTCATTACAAAAACTTATCAACGGTCATTTACACTACTCATGATATAAATTTGGAAGTTATTGCAAACATTTAATTTAGAAAATGTGGGAAAATGTTTGGCAGTTTTTCTAGTTTTGTGCAGTTGCAGAATCTTACATGCACTAATGTCGTTATTCTCTTCCTTGAATCCTAGGATATTATTGCCGGAATACTTCTGTCCGTAGTTCTCATGTGTATCCTGATTCCCACCATTGATATTATCGACTATTACACGTTGACGTCGACCATCTCACCACCGGTTATCCTGCTAGTTTACATCTTTATGATTGCCATTTACCCGGACGCCGGCCACTGGACACCCGCCCGAGGAGACACCGTGATCATCCTTGGAGTGGGAGCTGGTATCAGCATTGGCTCCTGGTTGAACTATCAGTGGGGAATCATTACGGGGCCTCCTATGCCCCCACCCTACCAAATCCTGTGGCCCACCTATGAAATGGTTGGACTGACTATGCTGCGCACGTGCATCGGAATCCTGATCGTGGTCGCCACCAGGGCCTTCTTCAAGTCGCTGACCTACGCCACGGCCTGCCACCTGCTCAGGCTAGACCCACATGACAAGTCCAACTGGCGCAAGACCACGGTGGAACTCTCGTCCAAGTTTCTGACTTACGCAGCCATTGCGTTCAATGCGGCGTACTTATCACCCGCAGTGTTCAGGTTTATGAATATCGAGAGGGCGACCATGTTCACCGAGGTGTAAACTTTGTCCACGCTTTAATAGCTCCCATCCACACCACAAACTCACGAAATATTGTTTTCCATGGGCGGGTTTGGGGATATTGAAGCGAAATTTGCCATTCGGAAACGATCTTTCTGAATCTTTTTTCAGTTTGAAAGAAGACATTTGCTTGATTACCATCTTTCAGGGACAATAGCCCGAGAATGCACGAGTTTTTGGAAAACATGGTTCATGTGAATGACTGTCTTAGAAGTATCGAGGCAAAAGTGACAATGTCAGTTATTTTTTTTCTAATATTTCCTGTATTTCTTTCTCCTCACAGATGTAGACATCCAACTGGCTAAGAATGTAAATTTGAAATTTAGCCAATTCTCATTGTTATGTATGCCGTTTTGAACTCTGTAGTTCACAAGTAGTTTTTGTTGACCGAAGAAACAATTCAGGATGATTAATCTTTGAAGTTTTCAAAATTTTTTCGTCGAAATAAAGAAATTGCACTTCATCTTTACCTTACTAGATAACCTTGATCAATGGATGAAATAGCACCTGGCTTTCTCCAAGGGAAAGTTTTACCATTTACTGCAATGTAATATTTTTAACACAATTATGAAGACATTGACTTTATAATTGATTACTACACAATTTATTGCTTGAATCACCCAAAGAATGATTAAGATTAGCTGATAAAAGCTTTTTGGAAAATACCTAGTTTTCCTCGGTGGCTCTTGTGCAAATTTTCCACCTGTATTTTCAATAAAATTTCACGGCTGTGTTAAAAAAAGTTACTTATGCAGATAACTGCTTCATCTCTTCTTAAATTTCATCGCTCTAAAGGACAAATTAAAATTGAAAACTGAGAGAAAGTTGATAATTGGGATATTAGAAAGTATTTTAACAAAGGGTTTGGCAGCGATAAGCCAAAACGCCGGAAAGTTTGCAGAGAATGTTGTTTACAAGGTGCATTTAGCTGCATCTCCGCAGATAATTTAAAAAGCATTTCCCTAACCTATTCTCTTGCTTTAACTTACAGAATAATTTTTCTTGTGCACCCCTCTTACAAGTAGACCCCTGATTTCAGACTAAAGTGGGCGTTTATCACTTACATAATGCCAACAATTGAATTTTCTACATTTTCACTTTAAAAAATAGGCACGACTAGGCTATCCGCAGATATTTATACATTGAAATAGTCATACATGTTAGTTTCCAGTTTTGACAACGAATCCCAACTTGTAAAGTTTTTTTTATGCCTGTTATTTAAAGAAATGACCATTGGGTCATAAGATGTATAGTACTCATGTTTATGTTTTAACGTTGAATTCTGTTAATGTGGCACGTGGGGCGCAGAACAAATTGTGGTCCAAGTGCGAAATGCAGTACAAAACATGTAGCGGAATCTTACTGACTAGGACGTGGGTGATTTAACAGTTGGGCTATGCTCAGCTCTGAACAATGCTATAAACATGTAAAAATCCGCTATTAGTAATAAAGCATTGAAAATTATGTTAGTTTCAGACTGATTTTGGTTTGGATTTCAACGAATCATTTCTTCACAATATTCAAGAGCCAGCAATGTGGCTACTGTACAGAATTGCAAAACTATAAGGCAAACAGGCCGAACAGATACTACCCTAGACCCACAAACTTACTAACACCGCCTTCAGACGCCCCGACTGAAGGTATCGGTAACATAGGGATCCAACCAGCAACTAACAATTCACTACAAAATATGCCAGAAGGGGCTGTGACTCCTTCTGGCATACGATTCTGAACACTGAAGTCCAAGCTTGGTTTTGCAGTCATGCCCCATGATGCTCTTGAATTAAGTTTGTCCAAGGCAGACCCAAATGAATAATTATGATAAATTGCAAGGCACATTACAGGGTACCCCCAGCCATGAAAACCTGGAAAAGTCAGGTAAATTCAATATATCGATGTTGTCACAATTCAAAATTAATGCTTCTTCGTGGTTAGCTCAAGGCTCATTGGCAAACTGTTTAACGTTTGTTTTTAAACCCGAAAAGTCAAGAAAGTTGAATACAAAACTTCTGTGAGAACCCTGCATTATAACCTACTACTCATTACCATGGACCCAAAGTCCACTGAACTGAGCTCAATTTCAAAAACTTTTAGGCCTACACAGCTTTCCAATATCTTGTATTGCGAGGATGTTGTTAAAGGTTTCCATTTTCAGGCATTTATCTTTCACAAAGCTTGCTTTTAGCATATTGGCAAGGTTCTTAGAAGGAACCATGGAGAATTAGCATGGATAGCTTTGATAAATGGTTACATTATAAGAGTGCCTAATTCTCCAAATATAAAAGTACACACCTTTATCCAAGAAGAGGTCATATGGCTCATCTTGCATGTTACAACACATAGTCAAAATCCCATATCAATCCAAGACCACCAAACAAGCGCATCAGCAGCACCTCTTTCTTTGGAAGTTGAGGTGTGCTACATGTATACTGAATAAAATTTGACCGGCCTAAATAAAATGAGCAACGAAGTTTAAATAGCAGCCATTCACAAGAGGAAAAATTCAAAGAGCCTGAAATTATACTATACACCCACATATGGATGAAATCATATGACTTGGACAACTAAGTATTTAAATTGGACTCCCCCATTGCCAATTTCTATTGGTAATATTCTATATACAGTACTGTATCATAAATTCAATTAACAATGCAGCATTACAGCACAATGAATACTTTTTTTTTAAAAATTCTGGGAGCTAGACCATGCATGCCTTTATGCATATCATATGGTTGCTTGTCATATTCCACAAATAAGTTTGACAATTAATACAGTATGTTCCTCGATCTACAGGAAGTACCAGCGTCCCAAAGACGCCAATCATGCAAACTAAAACAGAAAGTTAAAGGTTTATAAAACACGTACTGTACTACTTACTTTAATCCAGTTGTAACCGTACGTAAAGCATGATCCCACCAACACAGCCAAGACAAGTAGAATGATTACGTCATCGTCCGTAACGAACTGTTTTCCATAAATGTGAACAGAATGGAATTTGGCCGTGATGGTCAAATTGTGCTCCTAAATTAGGAAATTATAATGAACGATTAAATTAATAGAATTTTCTTCAATAAAAGAAATCCTTAAATGTTTTAGTGATAAAAATGTGTAAAATGGTTTAAATTTAAACTTAAACAAATACACTGTAATTGATTCTTAATCATTGTTGGTTTTCAAAAATACTGCTTTTTTTCCCCTTGACAATGATGATTTTCATGTAAATTTCATCGAGTAAATTTTAAAATATTCAAAGTAAGGTATTATTTTTTTTTAATTAAACATATTCCATACAAAGTTCAGCAAAGCATATAGCTGTGAAGGCAGTGAATATTGAATCAAATTGGAATGCGAAATATGCTGGATTTAATTAACATGTACAGAAAAACTTAAGTGACCACCAAAAAAAATGCAAGGTTGGTCGCTGTACACAGATAGTCACTTTAGAAAGAAGGCCTGAATTAATTTAAAACAATGAACATGTACACTGTAAGTAGTACAAGACCACAAAACCAAAAAAGTACAGAATCATCATGTCCATGTGCATTACATACAGTATACATGTATTTATTGCCTTATTACACATAAGGTTTTAAATGTTTTTTGCTTCTTTTGATCATGTTTTGAGGGAATTCTTTCCGATCTGAATAACGTGATCCATAATTTCTGTGCAATTTGAAAATGCATATTTTTTAACCAGCTGAAAATTTCTAAAACACCCAGTTCTGAAATCATCTCAGTTTCCATTGCTTCTTCACAAATCACTGTCCCCATCAGAAATTCTAAAAGTATCATTTTCCTTTGTAATATTCCATGAAAAATCACTTTTTAAGCTTTTCAGGAGTAGTTGTTATGTCACTATCTACATGTACATGGAAGTTCGACTCATCAGTTATCTGGTCACTTTTCAAGGTACATTGACAATATAGAAATTGCAAAAAAGACGGCACACGTACACTTGTCACTGTACACAATAGACAGGTGGTCACAATACAGAGAATTTTTATGCAGTAAATATACAATCGAAAGTTCAATTCACTAAAAAGTGGTCAACATACCATTCAAAGGTGGTCACTTTTCCAGGTTTTACTGTACTTTTTGAGATACAGTATAAAATTCACTGAATAAATCAAATGAATATAAATGTTTAGAAATTAAAATTGATGACTGCATGTACATGTATATAGTGTAGCACTTTAGGTATTTCTTGAAGCATCCTGCATCGTGCAATGAAAATAGTTCTAATCCGATGCTGCTGATTTGCAAAATTTTGCTTTATTAGGCTATACTGACTGATGTGATTTTGGACGAAATATTACTTGCCCTATTGTATTGCTATGACCTATTTTCTAATAGGGACGATCACTATTGGATATCGAGAAAATGTTATTCTTAATTATAATACTTTTAAAAATAAGAAACTCTTAAATTTCTCGATTAAATTTCTTGATTTTTTAAAGTATTATAATTAAGAATAACATTTTCACGAAATCCGACGGTGATTTGACTGTAAGTCCCTATATTCTCTAGGTTATAGGAATATAGTATGGTGTATTCTTTCGTTCAAAATCACATCAGTTAGTGAAAAGGTGTGCAATATCCTGTGTGTACAATTCATAAGTTGATGTCTGGTGTGGACAGAATGTTCCAGTATGTTTACATAAGATTATGTTTCCAGAAAAAACTTAGAAAGTGACAACAATTAGCAACAAACAAAAAGTTCCTCGGTCTGTTTTCTCCAGTGTGAAGCTTTTAACCTATGCATCCACGCTGGAGGAAATGTACGGGGACTGTCTGTTTTAACTACAGTATGATGCTTAATTGTTCCTTCAACTTCTACTGAGTTCTACTAACACATACGCAGCCAAGACACGTCGAGTATCCATTTTCTGCTCTTATCATTCACAGACAATCATATAGGTATGATCTTTTTAACTGACATCGGTAGGAAATAGAAATTTATAACCATGCAAGCAAAAATAAAACACAAATGACCAGTGTTTGATAGATTTTCCGTCAGTATAAACAAGCTTAGAGTATGCTCAATTTCCGTTCGTAAATACTGAGTGGAAATTAACAATTACCATGCAGTATACAGTACATGTATATTGGATACTTTTCGGGAGCAACATAATAATTCGTAAAAACAAGTATCTCATAAATTGCATGATGAAACCCTGACATACAGTATACAAGTAGATGGTCAATGTCACGCGTACTATATAGTTATACGTGTTTTGTGTTTTTCATCAAAGTTCAATTTCACGAAAGGATTAATTTCTTAATTGCGACAAGGCTACAGTACATCGCAACAGTATGATTATAAGGAACATTGTATTTAACCATTGCGTCAATTAATGCTAGTAAAAGCAGAACACGGTGTCAGCACATGATCGACCCTGGAACCACAATTACAATTCATCACCACTGTTACAACTGCGTTATTCTGTATTGTATTTATTCTTAAAGCGTTTTTCGTTGCCTTGTTTAAGATATTTTAAAGCATTCTCCGTCCATTGTTTTAAATAGCTTACTATACATATGGACATCATGTATGACTGTCGCATAAAAGTTCCCAAGTAAACATACGTGTTTTGGATAATTCAATAGACTGACTGTACTACAATACGGTATACATGTATTGTCAACTGCAAAATGCATTTAAAAAAATACACGTACAGTATAACTTGGATGCAAATTTACGAAAATTTAAGGCAAATCTTATTAAATTGTAGGCACAGTTGGATATTATACATGTACGTACAGTATGTGTCCAGAAGACAATTCTGTAGATCACACATATTTATAGGCACCAGATTATATTAAAATTGCTGGCATTTTTCTTCCCCAACTCGGCGATTTGAGACAGAAAATTTAATTACACATATATTTTTTCCATGATCATGCAGACTGATATATCTGACACACCATGCACATTTAGCAATATAGTGCGATTTTTAAGTATTTGCACATGCGTACAATGAGTATTGATCAACTACAAACGTCTCCTTACATTTTTTAAAATTGATTCAAGATGTATTCCAATATTGCTGATTAATGAACAAAATCCATAGATATTACACAGTAAACATATTTCTATATGCTCGGTTATGTTTCTTTGTTTAAAGTTTTGGATGTATGCATAGTTGCATCACGATTTGTTTTATCCAGTAATACAGTTAATCTGCAGATATGACTTTTAGATGGAAAGCACTGTTGCAAGAAACATGATGTTATTCAATACATGTACTGTAATGTTTCTCCAAAATTAGTGAACAACATATACAAGGTATAACGTCATAAGTAACCGATTAACTCATTTATCTGTGCACGCCTTTTAACTATTTATTTGCATGTTTACTGAGCTTTGAATACAGAACAAATAATTGAAATAACATCCGTTTTATAATTATAAAATTATTCATATACGTTGATAATTAATTTATGATACACCTGGTGAAAATAAATGTTTTCTCCAAAATGTCACTTAGCTATTTATCAACAAGGATTGAGTGTCGAATTAATGATACACCTCAAATAGGGGTGACTCCTATACAAAACGTTTCTTTACGCCACAAGTGAAAGTTGGCTGAATACGTAACCAACCCTGTACGTAACTTGAATCATAAAATATTCTCCTCTAACGATCTCAAATCTTTAAATTTGCTTCACTCTAAAATAAGCGCATGTGCATCAGCTTCTAAACGTTCATTTTTTTGGGCGAGGACCACTGTGCACATACACTTCAATATTTCCCTATAGGCTATTCTTGCTCCAACAGAAGTTCAATTCAAAAATGACCAAAATGGATGGATCGGTTTCTGCAGTTAATAACATACAAATTGCAGAAATATCATACGGAGTGGATAAACTTAGTGTCGTTGGTTTCATTTTAACCGCTGGATATTTAATTCCGAAAGTCGTCTACCCATGGTAAGGCATCTTGAAATTGAATTGCTATTATCTTAAATTATAATATCGGTCTATTAATTGCGATATGGCAACATTTCCAATTACATTCATGTAAAGCCCATCTTATGGGGTCAAGGTACTGAACTAATCAGTGTTTCTACATTCGTTACTCACTCAGTTTCAATGCTTAATCTGTGAATTAGCCCTGCCCCCAAATAATCTAGTAAGTGCTTTCTTGCATTTCAGTTCTGCTGTGCAGGTTTGCAAACACGAAAAACTAAAATGTTGTTTGGAAAGCGAATATTGATAATGGAATGTCGCAAATGCATCCATTAAACTAATTGTACAATGCTCTACAACTTTCTAATTGGAACCATATGTCTATTTTGTGTCATTCACGTACTTTTTGTCGTACTCTGTATGTGGTCATACAGTTGTGTCATATCTACAACGGTTTAAAATGTTATTGGGTGAGATGAGGACATTTTGTTCAACCAGTATAGGGACTGAAACCAGAACATGTTTGGACAAAAAATAGACATTATAAATTTAGGTTTTTACTTTTTTCTTAATGGATTGTTCAAATATCCACATACAAACATTTTAATACTTAAGAGTTGACTCAATTGTAAATTCAGGAGGATTAATATAATGGAATTAAATTCTACTATAGTTTGTATACCTGAAATTCAAACTTCCAATGTACACTGTAAGTTATCATTTACCTTTAAATGTACAGACAAATATAAAAATAATCCAAAATCGTAGCAAAAATTATAAAAAATAAACACTATATGTAAATTATGTATCATATTTCTACACTAAAAATACTAATAATGAGAAACAGCCAAATATTTATAAATTTTAATATTATTTTTTTTGTACACTATATGTCCATATTATTAATAAAATAAATGTTGATAAATCTAGTTTTACTTTAAATAAGCTATACTACATGTATACTAGTAGCTTTCCCCATTCTGTTAAAAAATGAATTTGCTCGTGATTTTTTGATCGTGATTTTGCAGTTTTTTGAACCAAAAAAACAATATTGTATGGCTTTGGTACAGTATATCAGAAATTCTTTCAGAAATATTTACTGTACATTCCATGATGATAGCGTTTTACCCAATCAAACAACTTAAGCACTAATATTCAGTGCACGTGTATTTTTAAAGGTTTGATGCATCTCCAATGACATTCTGGGAAAAGCAATATGCGAACGTTTACAATTGGTTCGGTGGAAATGAAATGTACATACTTAGTATCGGTAAGGTATAACAATATTTGGTTTGTTTCACACTATGGGTTAAAATATTTTTATGAGAGTCTAACATAAAGACCTGCATAATTGGTTTCATAAACTTGTGTAACCAATCCAAAGTCGGGAATGCGTTTTCATTTTTCAATTTTGGTTACTCAAGTTGAAGATCTGGCAACAGTGTATACAACGTGGGGCATATGTCTGGGACTCTCAAATATCTTTACCACCTCAGGCGCTAGGTAAAATGGGCTTACATCAGTGAATAGGATGTGATGTGAGGACTCCAAAGGCCATGTCAAACATTACAGTGCATGTCAATTTCATGGCGCATGCGATTTTAAACGCTAAACCGTAGGAGATAGAGCAAATCCTCGAATTACAAAGTTGGACAGCGTTTCATAATTAGTGCATTAATAGTGCTTGTGACATTTATTATTGCTCGCATACGTACCTGGTTTTTGGCTGATGTGTGCACCCTTGCATAGCATCTATGCTAGGCAGGAAAGCTCAACTGATATCTATAATGTTTACTTGTAATCATTTCCCATTAAATAAATTAAATGAACTTTGGATTACAAATGTTGCATTGGACGTCCAAATTGCTGACATTATTTGATTAATACTCCTTACATACTTGCAATTGACCAGCCCCTGACAACTTGGTGGTAGCATTCTTGCCTTGCGTAGATGCTATGCAAGGATGCACGCATCAGCCAAAAACCAGGTAAGTTGTCCGATATGCGAGCAATAATAAATGTCAAAAGCACTATTATTGCACTAATTATGCAACGCTGACCAACTTTTTAATTCGAGGATTTGCTCTATCCCCTACGGTTTAGCGTTTAAAATCT
>JAQGBX010007628.1:0-11245 GCA_034698745.1 Megaphyllum sjaelandicum | reverse complement strand
CCCAGGATGTGCATTTTACCAATCAGAGGTTAGTTTTATGAAATAGCATCCTTCGTAGCACTGCCGCAATGCGGCACCGCATGCTACGAACATTGCTATGATCATGCTATGCTATCGTTTAGAGGGGTAAAATCATAGCAGGATATTGAGTAATGATTTATTGCAGGAAAAGCCTAAAGTTTAAGTTGCTTGGAATGTTTCTTAATGTAAAGAGGAACTGAGTTGTGGTTGTGCATCCTGTGAGATGCACTACCACTGTGGATCAATCTGACAGATCCGTCCTGTGCCTGTTATGTGTTCGTCATAAACCCCTTCAAATTTAAGTTTGTAAACCAAAAATTGAAATTTCAAAACGATTTAAAGAACACATCCAGGTGTGTGTAAAAGAAGAGTGGGAAATGGTTGTGGGAGAACGATCCACACAAGCACAAGATGCAATTGCCAGATGAAAGCATCAAATATAGATAAACAAGGATGCTTAAATTATAGAGATTGTTCATGGAGAAATAAATACTATATCCATGAATATAATAACGATAGATATAGGGATGGTAATCCCCGGAGTTCATCACGGGCGCAGGGCGATCCCAATGTCCAGCCACTGCTTAAAAAGTGATGAAAAACTCCACTATTCTTGCTCTTATACAGCAAGTGCTACATAAAAATTGAGTGTGCAATGATTTCTCGTAGAAAAGATAAGTGGCGCAGGGTGAACTAGGCGTTCAACCACCGCTTAAATGTACGAGAATTGGAGTTCGCTTGATATAGTGAATACGTCAGAACTCATGATGCATGCAAAAAGGGATAAATGTGCACTCAGCATTTAAAAATGCAATTTAGGTAGACAGATCGTCACAGGGTATTCTTGGGATATATGGCCGAAATGGAATTCAGCTGGAGCAAATTTTGGAGTAGGAATAAATTTATGATTTTTAGGCGAGCACCAGCTGATCAAAATTTCATTTTTCGAGAAAGCAGAACATAACAAAATGTTACCTTATCTCAGAATACACCCTATGGCAATCTGTCAAATACCTTAGGCTGATAATATAAGTCTGGAATATCTTCTGCGTTTCGGATGAACTCCTCCGGAATATGGGGTACCAAATAGTCATTCTCCAGAGCGATCACGTCGTCGTCGCTGGAGACGACTGGATCTGGCGATCGGATCGATATGAGGCGATGATAGGTACGACTGGTTGTGGGTGAGCGGAAAATGCACTGGTCCTCTTTGTCCAGCGGCGACGACGCGTCCGCGGTCACCGTTGATCCCTGCTCCGAGTGGTGTGAGGAATTATCGTCGTCCATGCCTGAAACAACGGCAGGCCGCAGTTGGATGATGATAATTCATCAGGCACGGCCTGTGCCCGTGTTGGGCGAGCAGACGCTCGCTCATCCGCCCGGGTATGGAACGCCACCCGTGTGGGGCAGGTGAGAGGCCGAAAAGCCGAAAGGCTTAGCGCCACAGGAGGTGCGCTCACGTTGGATACTATCAACACCTTATCAATAGTATCTCTGTGGTGAAAAGTCGAAGGGCCAAGCGCCTTAGGAAGAGCGCTCGCTGGGGAAACAGCTGATAGTGTTGTGGTGATGGTGTCTTGTGGCTGAAGTTCGTCTTTGTCTCGTGGAACCAGATAACCGATTTCTTCGCCGTTAAGGTAAACGCCATCACCTTAAGTGATTGCTTGAGCTTGCGAAGCGATTTCCAGGGTATGAGGCTGGTCCTCAGGTGCTTCCCCGGTAGTTTCTTCGCTCGCCCGGGTAGCCACGTGGGCATCGGAATGTCGAGCGTGATGTTCACCACGTGTTGCAGGTATGGGATCTCATGATATATCATCGCGTCTGTCCTCTCGTGCAACAGGATGGAAAGTCTGTAGACGAAATTGAAGACATGCTGGAATGATCTGATAGTGGTGAAGTCGAGCGATCATTGTCATAGTGACCAGCTATGTGAACGTCAGGATCTGGTGCAGGATTGATGTGTGCGGATCTTTGAAGAATGACACGTGAGCACCAATCGATCCATTGATCTTCATATTCTCGAATTCGGCATCGATGAGGTATGTGCGGCATGTCACACTGCCATCCAGGCTGGGTTAGATAATTGGGCACGTGTACAGGACATCGAGCATCAGGATTGAGTAGAGGATTGGGACCATTTTCATGACGGTATGGAGCATGTTGCCTCAAATACTCATTATGGTAGGCCTCCTCGTAAGCAGCGTGTAATGAGCTGTGAGCATGATGATTATAGTTAGGGCAAGTTTGGAGAGTCATTCCCGGGCGGCTGGCCATTCTTGGTTCAGGATAGTTGATTCCAGGTGGAATTCGTTGGTACTGATGTGCACTAACCCAATTGTTGGTAAAATAGCGTTGATAGGCACGATGGTCAGCATATGAGTGTGCAGGAATCTGTCTCAATTCACGCCTACGAGCATAAGGGTTATATCTCTCCATATTTGTTATCAGACTCAAAAAACGAACGTTTTGTGTCAAAATGATCGAAAGAAAGAAGCAGGTTAGGAAAATCCCCCATATATATATAGGCTAGGTGTTTGTTTAGATGTTATTACATGTGGGGTGGAGTTTCTGCGCATGGACAATCTCACCATTGCATGGTGATGCACACTAAACATTTTTATGAGCTTAAAAATATTAGATTTCTGGGCTGTGTTTGTCCACTCCCGTAATACCCTCATTGAGGAATTTCCTGTTTATGTAGTGACCATTGGGGACCCATCTCGAATACTGTCCAGCTGGAAACCATAAAACTGGACAATGGTTCAATTGAAGTGAAGAGGTCCCTTTGATCTTCTGATCGTTTACTTCGCCGACTTCACACGTGCAGTCGGGTCGTAAAAGTGGAAACCCAAAACGTGTGAGTAAACGTCAATCGAGGCGTTTACCGGCCAAGTAAGTGGCCAGTAACACCCGATCCATCTCGAAGGTCCCCCCACGAATATCCCAGGGTCAAGAGGGTCCTCAAAGACGGGAATTAGGGAGGTCAAAAGGCGGTTCCTTTCTGCCAAATTAGCTGCCCTAATGAGTTTGAAAGAGGCTGTCCGAAAGGGGTTTGCCTGATAAGGGTGTGAAATGTTTAACTTGAAAAGTTCTTGGAAATGTAGTAAGACCAATTTTCGAGCCATGGCGACCTTGGCTCTGAAATTATAAATTTCTTGTTGTTGAAAATAAATTAATGCGCTTTTGACAAATTTAGAAAATTCTTTGAAGGAAAATTTTGCAATAGTGTCCAGAATTTGTAAACGCAATTCAGACACGCAATTGCTTTGCACAAATCGATACGGACGATTAATCACTCTAACTCGAGAATTTACAGATTCCCGAGTGTGTGAATTGCCACTAGCAATAATACTAACGATATTATCAACATCATCGTTTATTTGCTTATTATTCCCTGTATTATTATTTTTTTTCTGAGGTTGTGTTTTGAGGGAACCTTTTGGTCGGCCCTGGGTTTGGCATTGCCAGAACTCTGCGGTTTTCCCTTCGAGGGGGAATTTGCCGCTCGTTTCTTCGGTTTACCGGTAGATGGCGCCACAGAGTCCAATTGCATATCTGTTTCCATGGCGACGTCATCACTACAGTCACGTGGTGCGGCTATAATGGCTGAAGGTTGGTTTTGATTTTGATAGCCTTTCGGCGCCAAATTTGAATTTTCCGATTGTAATGATATTGACTTTGTGGATTATTCTTGTTCCAGTGAATAAGTACATGGTTCCATGGATTCAGAGTTGCCTTTGGACTTTGGTGGCCTACCACGTGATCGTTTATGAGTCACAGGTATTTGGGGATGATCATCCTCATTAAGTTTGGTGGGAAACATGGATAAGTCTTTGACATTGAATGCTCCCATAGATTGATTTCGGTTGTCAACCCAAATTTCGTAAGTGTTTGGAGATATTTTGCGATGGATTATGAAAGGCCCATCTTTCTTGGGTGAGAGCTTGGCTGAGTACCCCTTTTGCTTGGAGCTAACAGGATTATTTTTTATGAGAATCTCGCCTCCTAACTTGAATTCCTCAATGTTTGCTGATTCATTATGATGCAATCGACGTGTATCTTGGTGTTTCTTTAGGTTAGATCTTGCTTCCATCAGAATGGACGCCGCCTTTTCAAAGAAATCAGACAAGTGAGTGGTGATATAATCAGGGTCATAACTTAGGCTATGAAATTGCATCAAATTGTCTTGAGGGGATCGTGGCATACGAGAAAAGGTGAGCTGGAATGGACTATGTCCCATGTTTTGGTTAACAGCCGTGTTGCATGCCCAGCGTATTGCGGGCAAGCGTTCTGTCCAGGTATCATGCTGTTCAGAGACCGCAATGGCTAGTCTCGCTTTTATGTCACGATGCTTCCTCTCCACAGGGTTAGCCTGTGGATGATACTGTGCCACGTGATGTAATTGGAACCCCATTATTCTTGCTGTTTGCCTCATGATGGCAGCAAGAAAAATGAGGTCCGTTATCGCACCTCACTGATTTGGGTGCTCCGTATCTGAGACACACCTCGTTAATGAGTATTTTAGAGATTGTGTCCGCTCTAGTGTCTCTTAAGGGTAATAATTCAAGGTAACCGGTGGTTGTGTCGGCCATTGAGAGGATACTACTGTGTCCTTCGGTAGATGTTGTCAATGGTCCGATGATGTCAATACTGACATCATCGAATCCATGCTTAATCAGCGCATGCTAAGATAAATTGTTTGATTGATCTTTGCATGTTATTCCAGAAGTACTTCTGTATTAGCCGTGAGTGTGTTCCACTGATGCCTTGGTGACCTGACATGTCATTAGAGTGGTTCCAGGCAATCACACGATTTTGTAATGACTTGGGAATGACTAATTTAGGATTGTCATCCTCACACTCTGGCAAATGTCGATACAAGATTTTGTCTAATACAATGTAACCTCGACTTAAAAGTTTTTGCCTCCGCAGCATCGTAATCCGCATTCGATTCTAGGGCGTTTAGAATGTGGGAGCACTGATGGTCATTCAGTTGCGCTGTGTGAAACTTACTCTGGGAGATGGGCTGCTCGTCTGTTAGAAAATACTGTATAATTACAACTGGTTCTGATTCTTTCCCTAGGGAGCATGACAGTAAATCTGCTACCACGTTCAGTTTCCCTGGGATGTATTCGATGTCGCAAACATAGTTTTGCACCGGAAGCGCCCATCTTGCCAATCTACCCTGCGGCTGATTGAGTGTGATCAACCATGACAACGGACGATGATCAGTGTGGACAATGAAAGGCATACCATCCAGGTATCCCCTGAATTTGCCAATTGCCCATATAACTGCGAGTGCTTCTTTTTCCGTTGTAGAGTAGTTTATTTGCGGTTTTTTCAGTAACTTGGATGCGTACTCAATGACGTGATATGGATGCTCATCTCCCTGGACTAAGACCGCGCCCATGGCCTCGTGGCCTGCAGCTGTGAACAGCCGAAAGCTTTTAGAGAAATCCGGCTGCTTTAGTATAGGGGCCTGACAGAGTCAGTCCTTGAGTAAGTTAAAGGAAAACTGACATTCCTGATCGAAATTGAACACTGCATCTTTTTTAAGTAATTTGTATAAAGGTGACGCTACTTGTGCCAAGTTAGGAATGAACTTGGCAAACCATCGGCAGGAAGATACAAAGGATTTCACCTCCTTTGGATTCTTTGGGTATGGCAGATCTAAAATTGCTTAAATTTTCTCAGCATTAGGACTAATCCCCTCCTGGGAGATATGGTGCCCCAGATAATCGACATTATCTTTAAAAAAATGACACTTTATTTCGTTTCAAGGAAAATCCATACTTGATTATGAGCTCAAAAACTCTGCTCATGTCCAGCCAATGTTGCTTAAATTCATCCGATGCCACAAGTAGGTCATCTTGGTAGGTCTTATTGTTAATGCTGGGGAGATGAGACATCATCTCATCAACTACCCTTTGCAATGGGCAGCAGAATTTCTGGCGCCCATTGGCATCCTGGTGTAGCTAAAAGTACCTTGAGGTGTAATGGTTGAGAAGTATTTTTGACATTCTTCGGCAATTGGGATCTGCTAATAACAATTGGTCAGATCCATTGTCGACATGTATTTTGCACCTTGCAATTCTGCTAATATGCTATCGATTCTAGGGAGCGGATATGCATCAGGCACGGTAACGCGATTAAGAGCGCGGAAGTCCGTCACCAACCGTAAGTCCTCTGGTCCATCCTTCTTTGCTACTAGCATAGATGGAGCGGACCACTCTGACCATGTGGGTACCAGGTATCTTTTTGAGATTAGAGCCGAAATTTTCTTTGTGGTTTAGAATCTGGAATAATTGATATTACCTGGGGTTGGACTTTTGCAGGTTGTAAGAATTCCGTGAACACTTGTCTATACAACATAAACATGGTATTTACTTTGCGCCGTTCTGAAGGAGTTAAGCGCGTCCCTTCATCTTCACGTAGCAACAGCTGATCTATGGGTAGTTCGGTTGCAGTGTTGGTATTGTGTATGTGACAAGTAGAGGCGTATTTGACATGGAAGATTGGCACTGTTTCATTTTTGTTGTTCTTGAAGGTCCATTCGTCAGTGGCAAAATCCATGCATACTCCTGCCAAGTGCGTGAAGTCGCTTCCTAAAATTAGCTTCTCAGTTTTATAGGATGGCACTATCAATACAGACGGGAAAAGTGGAGCCTTCTAGTTCTCTAGGAACGAAAGCATGGAATGTCTCCACCTCCCTGATTTTCTGATCTGCCATCTGAATGGATCGAGTACCCTGCTGCATTTCATATTGATGTTTCACCAGATGTTCGTATAGGTGATTTCCGGCAACAGTGGCATTAGACCCACTGTCCAATAGAGCCTGCATCGTAAGTTTGGCTACATTGCACTGTATGACCATCAGTTCCTTTGTAATAGTTTCACATAAAAGATCTAAATTGTATAGATAGTTAGTTTTTTCAGTAGGGGTAGTTGGAGCAGGTTTGTTTACTTTGGCCTTTTGTTTTCCGGCCATCTTCCAACATTCATTGGGACAATCGGGTGTTTTAAATCCGATGTACCCACATACAAAACAATATGGAACTTTGTCTCCTCCTGTTTTAGGTTTTTTGTCTGGTTTTTTAACAAATTTTGATTTTTTATCTGGAGTAGAAGACTTAGATGGAGTAAATTCCTTCTTTTTAGAAGATTCAGGAACTGTAGGTTTTACTAGTGCTTTGGGAGTATTGGGTGGAGTATTGACGTGAATTTTAGTCTGTTTCTTGTGGGACAGGATCTTGTCTTTCTCGCTAATTTTCTCACGATCACCGAGTCCATGTCCGGAATCAACTTCTAGCCAATCTCCTGAATTCATTAGGCGTCATTCAATTTGGCACGCCTTCTTTTGCAGATCCTCTATTGATGTAATGTCATGGTCATCAAAATGATTTTGCCGCAAGGGATGTATGCCACCAAACACTAACGTAACCATTTGTTTTTGGTTTAGTGGTGAGTCAAAAAATCAAAAGTAGTGGCTACTAATGAAATGTAGTCATTAACAGGTTGACCAAACCTTTGACCATACTTGCTGATGTTGGGCCAAAGTAAGGAGTCAGTCATGTTGCTACACTGTAAAAATAGTCTGAATTTAAGATGCGTTTTCCAACTGAAACACTAAACAGCCATTTCTTTTAAGACACTTGCGCCAAGTAAGACGTTTAAAGTGCCTTAATGTAGTACAAATGTTTTTTTAAGTTAGAAAACGTTCCCTAAAAATAGAAGATAAGACACAAAGCTTTTCATACCTTCATTCAGACACATAACGTGTTTTTAGGCAATGTTGTTTATTTATTATCATGGAAATTCCACAATTGCATGACTTCTTATAGCAACCAAATATTTATTTTCATCTTTAACAACAATCATTGAATAACGATATTTTAAGTCTACAATGTTGGTTATTTCATGACCAAGGGCCTCTTCAAACAAAACAAATGCATTTTGGTGTGGCATAAAGCATTGTGCCACCATTTTCTCACATAAAAAATAAAAATCCTTGTTAATTAGTATAATATCCTGAATTTTTAAAAATGTCGGCATAGATTCTTCACTGTATTCATGTAAAACAACTGTGTTTTTATAATAAGTTATTCCATGTTTTGAAACAGTTTTCACACTAAAAATCTCTTTATCCATTCCACTTAATGCTATCAATTGAGGCCTAAATGAATTCAAGGGATAATTGGCAGCATGCAGGTTCCTGACAGTCGAACAACTTGTTACATCATCAAAAATTAAATGTGTGTTATTTGAATTTTTTTCTTGCAAAAAATTAAGACACATCATTGAAAAATTTAAAAAAAAAACACCAGAAATGCCTGAGTGGACCAAAGTTCAGTATCTGTGATGGCAGATGGATCATAAAATGCATTTTTGGTGTAATTTTTTTTACCATACAACCTAGCAAATTGTGTATGGTGCACTTGGATAAGTTGTTTTAAAAGAAATGCATCACTAATTTTAATTTCAAATGCAGTGCACAGGGTGATTATTTTAGACAATATAAGGAAACACTCATCTTTCATCATATTTTGGAATAAAATTGTGCACAAGAAATGGCAAAATCAATCCAAGTTCCCAAGATTGTGCAGCTTTCTGTTTAAGTTTTATGGTGTGTTGAGATTTGTGCTTTTCAATTCCTGAAGGCATATTTGTTGATCTACCTTGGTCTGCAAACCGAAATTGTTCCAGATGGTGGTTCAAATCTGCTAATGAAAAATACCCTATTTGCAAGCAATGATTTATGAAAAGTGTGATTTCAAGTTGTAAAACTCCTTCAAAAATTATGTGCATTATGTCAATCACTAAATATTTTGTTACATCAAAATATGGGACATCATCTAAAACACTTTGTTTTGTAATGCCATAATGCTTGGACCAGTAACTTTTGGCTTTGTCCAAAAGGCCAGGAAAATTAATTCTTGCAACTTGCTTATGATGGTCTGGCAAGTTTCTAATTTCAAATTTCTCCTCAACATAATTTTCTTTAATTTCATTTTGAGTTCCCAAACAATGCCTGCATGGCCGTAAAGCAAATGAAGATGATTCTTTGTAACTAGCATTACTTGCTAATGTATCAGCAGGAAAGGCTATCAAAGCACCTTGAAAGGATTGGTGTACACTTCCTATTTTTAACAAAAGCCCATTTTCAGATGCCAATGCTTTTAAACCATTTTTAAAGTCACTTAAAATTTGAGATGCTCCAAATTTTTTAAGGTTTGAATGTTTCATAATGCCTAATAATTGAATGCATTTTAATGCTGAACGAAATTGAGGTCTTATGTTAGCAATGTACCAATAAAAAATAGAAATCTTATGGGTTTTAACTTTGGAACCCAGTGGATTAACTACTTCTACGTCATCAAAATATGCAACAATAGTAAGAGCCTTATTGTTATTTTTTAATATAACATGCTCCTTGAAAATTTGTGCATCACAAATATCATACATTGTTTCATCTAAACTACAGTGGCCCATGTTTACTTCATTTAAAATTCCGGGATCTGACAACAAGCGTTCCAAATTTGGAATAAATGGAACAATATAAGCAAATTGCTTTTCTTCCATGATTTTTCGTTGTCCTTTTGAATGTGACCATTTTAGTCGAGATCCTAATGTGACTTTCTCAATTTTAAGCAAGTTAAATTTAGGGGAAAAAATTTTCCCTTTGATGTCTAGTTTCCATCTTGTCAAATACTGTGGCCTCCAAAAGATCAGACAATTGACTGGTATCCACTCCGGTTGACTTTAATTTTGCCTATAAAAATATATAGTATTAAAATGTTTTTCTGTATAACTTGCAAACCTTAAAATTGTACACTGTAAAACTTGCAAACCTTAAAACTGTACACTGTAAATTACCTCAATTTGTTTCAACTGGTTATTAAATATTGATTTCATCCCATCAACCATGGTATTTACAGCTGCATGAGTGAGCAAGTGATGCTCCTTTATGTAAAGCAAAAACTTTCCTGCTTGCATATCCAGATTAAATTGATTTTGATCTAAAATGAATTGCACATGAACATTTATGCCGATCATGGGTACAAAAGGGGAAAATTTAGTTAAACTTGCCATTTAGAGATTTCCCATCAGGTGCAGAAACTGACAAATTTTCACTTGCATCTTGCTGTACTGTAGGATTTATAAAGTTGTGCTTCCTCCACACATGCTGCCTAAATGAATTCCATTTCAAAAATGGTAGATTGCAAACACTGCATTTTATCCTAAAGTTTTTTTCAAACTGATGAACAGTAATAATATGATTTAGTAGCTTGTAATTGCTGTGGAACTTAAGGACACACAATGAGCAACTATGCATTATGATTTATGCAGCAGCCATTTGCAAATATAAACCTAAGCCTAAAAATAATAACATCCTGTTTATGTGTCTTACAGTCAGACACTTGCTATGACTCATTTCCTGTTGACATATTCTCCCCCTCCCCATTTCCTGCTCCTTTGTTTGTATTTGCTTCACTAGGAATTCTAAACTCTGTCAGTAAAGGTCAGTTTTCTGCTACTCAGTACAATGTCTCATGCCAGGGAAGTATTAATCCAATATTGTGGGAAGAAAAAAGTTTTCTCTCTGAGAGAGAAGTGCGTTGCTGAAAGTGATTTGGATGGGTTGAAAAGTGAATTCGAAAATTTAAGAAAATTGGAGAATTTAGGCCCTGGAATTGCTACATTTTCAATCTTTAAGAAGAAATTTGAAGACTTTGTGGATATAGATGACACAACAGAAATCCAGGATGGTAGCAGAATTTCAGCTACACTGACATTCAATCTTGGAATGGAAGTTTCTGTAAGTGTTTTTCAAACTTAAGTTTAATTTTACTCATGTATATTTGTGTCATAGTTACAAATGGGCCATTTGAACATTGCAGCCCATCCCAAATCTACCCAGTAATGTAGAATTTGTAGATGTAACACCTTTGGATTGTGAAACTGCTGAAAGTCCTGAGACACAGGTAAATTCAGCACATTTTACTTTAGTGGTAGTGGAAAACAGCCAGAGGACCAGCATCAATCAGCAACAGAAGCCCGTTATGACAGGCCAACCACGCTCTGCTACCATTGTTGGTAGCAGAAGCGGGACGGGAAGTGCCTGGATCACTGGGCTCAGATGAAAAGTTAATACAAGCGAGCAGCCAAAGTTCTTTGGTGAATAATCATTTGTTTATTCATTATAGTTCACCATCAATATGTACTC
>JAQGBX010007627.1:0-11245 GCA_034698745.1 Megaphyllum sjaelandicum | reverse complement strand
AGTCATTCGGAAGAGTGCCAGAAATAATGGATTGCTGAAATAACTGTGATAAAAATAGGCAAATCACAGGCGCTAACCTTAAGGACTCTCGGTGAAATGTTGTCAAATCCTATACATTTTTGAATTGATAATAATTCAAGAAGGTTTCTAATACCCTCACTAGAAACATGCACATCTTCCATCACTGAGTCAGTAGTAACATCAAAATTTGGTAAGTAAAAATTTTCTTTTACAAAAACTCCCTTTAATTAAAAATTTAATACTGTTGCCATTTCACTACTATCAGAAGTCACCCTGTCATCTTTACCGGCTAGGGCAGGTATAGAATTTGGCCCTTTTCTTAAAGATTTGACATATTTCCAGAAAAATTTAGGGTTTTCTTATATGAATTTGCTTAATTTAAGGTTCTTAAATTTTGAATGCTTATCAAAGATTAATTTCTTTATTTGTTGCCCTAAACTTTTAACTTTAACTTCTATGTCAGCACTTTTCGTCTTCCGAAAGTTATTTCTAACCAGCCTCAGCTTGCGCAAAGTTCGTCTAATTTCAGTGTTATACCAAACTGGTTCTGAATTACTGCGACAATTTCATTGGAATAAATTTTGAAATGCCATCTTCAATAATACCTTTAAAAATGCCTTAGTTACAATTAACACTCCTTTGGGAAATAACTTCCATTGGTATGTACAGGTTAGTACGTACAAATTTCCTATGGCTATTCCAATCAGCCCTATGATACTGGTAAAACATCTTTCTGGGTATTGAAATTTTCGAAGGTGTAAGACTGAACTCCGCAATAATTAACTTACCCTGATCTCCTATGCCAGCTACTATATTGACATTCGAAAATGATTCAGGAGAGTTTGTGATTAACAGCTCGAGAATGTTACTTCTTCTAGTGGGCTTTTTATTTAATTGTTCAAGAGAGCGAGTTGCTGAGTATTCCAAAAACAATGTTGAATTAGCTGCATACGGGGAGGAGGATACGTGGACATAGTTGTTCTAGTTAATACCAGGAAAGTTAAAGTCACCTCCAATAATATGTAATTAGAGGGTTGGTATTTTTGCTAAACAATAGATCTATTGACTTAAAGAATTTTCAAAATAAATAGAAGAATCATTTAGGCGATAAAAAGAAACAATTATTAATTTTCTACCATTTTTAAGTATAGTACTACATGCCACTAGTTCACAGTTAGTCTCTAGTGAGTTTTCCCTAACAAATGAAAATTTATTGGAGTAAGCTATTAAAACACCACCATAACCATCTACTCTATCCCTTCTATAGATAGTAAAATTACTAGGAAAAACTTAGGCATTAACAATTTCATCAGTCAACCATGACTCAGATCCCAACATAACGTCCGAGCCAAGTGATTCAACTGCCTCTCTAAATTTTAGGGATTTGTTTTTAATGATCTAGCAATTTACAGCCATAACATTTAAACCATTAAATTGCCTACTGTCACGATTTATATTAAGAATTACAAGCAAATTAGACTTTACTAGTTTTCCTGGGCCAGTCCAACTGTAGCCCCAGCAAGGAAAGAACCAAGCACAGACTTTCCCTCCTGGGTGAGATAAAGACCATTATGTGAGTAATACATCTTAGGATTCTGAAGCAGTTCCTGCGAGGCATCAACACACATGATGCCCTTCCGTCGACAGAAGACCGAAATCTCCCGTGCAAATGGTCCCACCCCATTGGGAAAGCCGACTAGGTCTCAATGTTCACGGTCAAACCAAGAAAGAATGCTTGATATTAACACCCTTGTCTGCGGTCGAACACGTTGGACCTCCCTGGCTAGACCACGCAGCAGCTCAGATAAACCCCTAGGTGAATCCCTGTATGCACCACAACCATGGGATTAGGACCTGCATTTTTCAATACAGACTCAACCCGGGAAGTTAAGTGATCAACACGTGTCCGGGGATAGCACCAGGTTGCCTTACCAGGTTTGCCGACCTTAACCCCTCGGACAATGGAGTCACCTAGGAGGTGTATCTCATGCGGTTCCACAGGAAGCTGTACTTCATCAGTTGCACAAGATAGTGCACTGAAGCGGTTAGCCACCGTAATGCTTGAAGCACCAAAACCAGCTGTCTGCTTTCCCCCACGAGACCTCCGATAGCATTTACCTCTCTTCACTACCTTCTAAGGAGCTACACCATGGACTGCATCTGTTTGGGAAGACTGTTCCTGAAAAGAGCAATCTTCCCCCACAGCTGCATCCACCATGACGGCCGTCGGTGAGAGTTCCGAATCAGTCTGGCAGCCAACACAAACCAATTCCCTGGGTCGGAAAGACATGAAGTTCAGGACAAGTTCCTTCAGCTCCCTGAACTCCTCACCAAGGACAGCAGTATCACCTGACATTGCTGCCTTGCCAGAACGAGTAGAAACTCCCACCTTTGGTGTGACATGAGGTGGTGCCATGACAAGAAATTGGGTTGGAAATGAGTAAATTTACGATTTCTAGGCCCAATCTAATACTATTTAAAAACGTTTGTAATTGAATTGTTGGTAATTCAAAAAAAGAAAAGAAAAAAACTTAAGCTAATTAAATAGAATAATTAAAACCGTGAGTAAATGAGTAAATTTACGGTTTTTAGGCCTAATCTAGTACTATTTAGAATCGTTTGTAATTGAATTTTTAATGATTCTAAAAATCTAATTAAATCTAAACAAAGCCAAAAAGGTAAAATGGTCTGATGAATGGGAAGTTAAGTTTCCAGTGGTCAGAGTAATTATGGAACAAAATCAAAGTGAATTGCGTAACAAGGATGTTGGAGAACTAAGTTATAATGCAAATGAGTTACAAATAATAGGTTCTAGATGGGATGGAAGCCAGTATGAACCATGGCCGGAAGAGAAAATAAAATATAAAGCCTCCAAAAAGATATGTTGGACCAGTTGAGGTATTAATAATGCAATTGCGAGGCTTTACGTAAACTCCACATGAGGTTAACTTGATCAAGGAATATGCAGGTGCTTGTGCTGCATACAACAGAGTATATTAAGAGAAATACAGTGACAATAGAGAATATTAAAAGGGATAGAGAAAGATAAAGTGATAAAATAAATAAAGCCAGGTCCACATACTAATTATGTATTTTGCACACAAAAATTGTACTCATTCAAATGTATCAGGAGAAACACTGTGACACAGAAGGGGTAATTTTGATTGCCCCTCAAACTTGTAAAAGTGTATAATCTCTGTAAATGCAAGTTCTTAATTTCAGATTACAGTGGAAATGTTGTTGTTTATTGCAATCTTTCTGTCAGTGATGATTGGCAGATGAAAGGTTTAACGTGGGTTTAGGGAAGAAGTATCCTTTGCAGAAAGAGGAGATTTTATACTGTCAAATGCAAAGTGGACATTATCATTCGATGTGCCCATGTAATAATTTCAGGTGCATATTAATGGAATTTTTGAAGCACTAGCTAAATTAAAGGAAGCAAGCATGTTTCTAGAAGGAATGAGATCTTGTAAACGGACAAAAGAATTAGATAAATGCACAGTCAATACAGTCAGTGTAGAAATAGGTAACCTCAGAGAGGCCGCAAATCAATTATCTGAAGATATTTACTCTTATGGGTGGATGAAGAAAACACTCCACAACACTCTTAAGTGATAGACAAATTGGAGATAGAGCCTGTAGCGTAGTTGAATTAAGGGGACTAAAAGCAAAGTAAGGACAGCTAGTAAAAAGGAACGCGGGAGGATTGATTAATGCAGGAGGCGCAGTGTTAAAAAATTTTATTTAGAGAAGCTAATTCAGATGACGTGTTTTAAATAAATAATGATATAGGGAAAACAAGTCGAAAAGTAGACACAGCTTTTCAATTATTACATAACCACGAGACATATCTAAATCACACTATAACTGCAGTCGAAGAAACCCAAAAAGCAGTTAATAGGTTAGAAAGAGTTTCCAATGCATTACTTAAGAATCAGTGATGGAAGATGTGCATGTTTCTAGTACGGGTGTTAAAAACCTTCTTGATTCATTATCCATTTAAAAACGCATGGGACCTGACAACATTTCACCGAGAGTCCTTAGGAGTTAGCCCCTGTGATTTGCCTATTTTTATCACAGTTATTTTTATCCCAAGTCCACGAATATCTGTCCAATTTTTAAAAAGGGTTGCACCAAGACTCCAAGTAACTACCGACCTGTGTCACTCACCTCAGTTGTGGTCAAATTACTTGAACATATAATTTATTCAAAAATAATGCATTACCTTAACCAGGAACAGTTAATTACTGACAACCAGCATGGGTTCAGAAAAAGACGTTCCTGTGAAACTCAACTGGCACTGTTCATTCACGAAATCCAAAACGCATTAAACGAGGGAAAGGAAGTTGATGCTATATTTCTTGACTTTGCTAAGGCATTTGATACTGTCCCTCATCAACGTTTACTTCTTAAACTTAAATCCTTAGGAATTAATAATCTTATTATATCATGGATATCTGCATTTCTGACAGTAAGAAAGCAAAGGGTTGTAATTAATGTAGCCGAATCAAGTTAAAGTCGACGTTACCTCTGGTGTCCCTTAGGGTAGCATCCTTGGGCCCTTACTTTTTCTTTAATTCATAAATGACCTACTAAGATCATTCTCGAGTAATTCTAAATTTTTTGCAGACGATGCTTCTTTGTATAATGAAGTGGAAGAAAATAGAGAATATTCTAACAAATTGCAGAATGATCTTGTTGCGTTGGATACTTGTTGCCACATTTGGCAGCTAAATTTAAAAAAGGAAAAGTGTGTTGTGATGCATATTGCCCGTAAAAGGATTGTTTATTCTCCTAAATGTCACTTAAGTAATGTCCAACTTGCCTCTGTCGATACTGTCAAGTAACTGGGTGTTAATATTTCTAATAATATTTTTGGAACCATCATTTTACCAAAATTATTGGAGCAGCAAAAGTTCAGTCAATCATGTAGAAGCTTTCTCCTAAAAATGGGCTTGACCCCCCTACCATATAGCATTTAATTGCTGTCTGTAGGGTACTGAGTTGAATTGAATCGAACACTAAGAGAACAGAAAATGGACGTAAATTGAGATGACGTATGAAGGAGTTTGGAGAGAATGGACAAATATTAGAGAAGCGATTCATGCTCTAGAAATGGAAAAACTGAGCAGATTCATGTTAGGACCAGAACAATTCATAGGAATTCTACTTTAACGTGAGAAACCGATTGCCAGGAGAAATGGAGCTGAAAGGGCAGGTAACCCCCGACACCGTTCACGATGCATATTGGTAATTTCTTTAAAAACTAAGCATAGATACTTTATATTGTACCACATTTTTAAAAGTTTAATTCAATTTTATATTAATTCAACTCAGTACCCTACAGCCAGCAATTAAATGCCATATGGTTGAGGGTCAAGCCTATTTTTAGGAGAAAGCTCCTACATCATTTGCGACTTAATCATCATTGTTAAATGGAACTCGAGTTAACTCTGAACTATTGTCAGGAAGATTATTTCAAAGTCTAATTGCATTTAAAAAGAAAGACCAATAGTAAGCATCCGTATTAGCACGGAGCTATTTAAGAGAATGAACAATCCTTTTACGAGCAGTATGAATAGTACCAGAAATGATTCTGAATTAAAAATTGCAATAATAATCAACCGGAAACTCCTATGATTGCTGTAACCCCAGATAGGACCTCTCACTTATTACTAACCGAATTAGATCTGAATGATTGTACTTCTGTAACGTCTAGGTTTTGCGATTTAACCAACATCGCTCTAAAGAAATCTTGTGCTATGAGCTTACTTACTGGTACACAAGAAGTAGTGTTAAAAACATGTCCTTGTAGATTCATCTCATATCCTCAGATAGAACAAAATGAACATTATGGGAGCTGGGCGGGTTGCTAGACAACCACCCAGCCACACAGGTGTAAACCTGGCCTACATTTCCGACTACTACAGCGATGATTGACTCCTCATCCAGGTCAAATTCCTGGATGCACACATGAAACACTGCTGCTGTGGTGTCAGGACCGATCATGGGGAAGAATAGTGATGGAATTGCAAACATAGGTTACATTATCATGGCACCTTTCCTCAAATGCAGGTGTAAACTCCCCATGAACGTATAGCACCACTGCTGGAGTGCTCTGGTGCCAGATGAAAGCAAAGTTAAACTCTGGCACAAAGCGAACAGTGACAATGTCTGAGACCGCCGTGGATCATCCACCTCTATAAAATCCATGACGAAGTTACTGACTTTAGTGACTCCTTTTCGTCGTTCATGGGAAAGATAATTCCCTCCTGTGGCCGAACATCTTCTGGGTGTGGCACAGGACACATTTTTCTGCAGAAGTTGTCTTTACAAGAACATTTGCATAAATGGATGCCATTTTGAAGTTTAAAGTTTTGAAAAAGTTTTAAGTCACGTGAATCTGTGTTGATAGTTGGAACTGACCAATTACTTTAATAAAAAACAATAACCAAAACTAAAAGATGCAGACCATATAAAAGGAGAAATATTTCAGAGCAAAAGCAGTAGTCGGGAGTGCAGGCAAGAAGAAGGACATCTCCATGCTGGATCAACTGATGAAAACACTTGCTGTACAACATAAAAGCTCTGCTCTGGTGAGAAAAACATCACATCTGATTTGACATAGAATTGGTTGGTTTAGTTAGGATCACAGTGTGATCCTCAAGTGTGCATGCTGTATTGGAATTCCATATTATTGAGTGTATCCATGTATCTCCATTAAACTGTGCAGCATTACAATAAATATTGTACTTCACAAATTTTAAGACTTTGTCAATTGGCTTAAACACTTTGTGAGTTTAATTAGAAATTCACAGAAAAGTAATCCAATAAATCTCCGGGAAATTCGACGCTAGCATAACCTCTTGTAATCCCGACATCTGGGCCGCCTTTACGTAACTAGCTTCAAATACCTGCAGGTGGGTAACAAGTCACTACCTGCTATTTTTTAGAAGTAAAGTTTTTGCTTGGTAGTAATAGCATGTAGTGTTTAACTTGTTTAAAGTACTGTATTTTTATCATTAAAGCTTGAAGAAAGCTACATGGGTGGTGAAACGTTACTTTTAAATTAAACAGCGTGATTTGGTCGTGTTTTTTGACTTTAATTATTTTCCAAACACTTGATGCCTGTTATGTATATTAACAAAGTAGTTGGAAATTATTAACATAGGAAAAAGGAAAAACGGGAGAAAGAAATGTTAAGAATTCGAAGGTAATTTATTGGTAATTAGATCGAGATCAGTGTTAATTGTATACCGTCAAATCCCGTTAATCTGCACCCAAAGGGACCTGCCTCAAGCGTGCAGTATATCGAGTGTGCACATTATAGGAAGTTGTATTTGTTTGCATTTTATTTTCATAAACGCATTTAAAGACGATTTCATATGGCCTCAGAATGCTTTATTCAGCATTTTACAGTGTGAATTACATGTACAACAAAAAAAATTCCCTTGGATGAAAAAAAATTGGTAATCATGCTTTGTTAAGCATGTTTTATCACAAGATTAGTGATAAGATCATCCTTTTTCGACTTCCTTGATAATCAAAAGCTATATTTTTAATTAGCATCTATTCGCCTCTTGCACATGTTTTAACACTATGAATGGCAAATGTGAAAAAGTGAATGGCCAGGATTTGTCAGATGGACAGTCAATTTGCACTGTAAAGAATTTTCAGAGGCTTAATGCAGAGATTTACTGTAGGTTTCTGATGTATGAGAAATCAGTAAAAAAAATTTCTACCTTTAATCTCCGAAAAAAGGTTGCCAACACTTTAAACCAAAACCACAATCCTGGTACAAGGAGAAATTCCCTGTTTGTATAGATGCATGGTTGACCGAGTTGCCATCTTTTTGCATTTTTAATAACGAAACACTTGCTAAATGTGAGCAAAAAACATTCGCATGTAAAAAATAAAAAAAAATTGTGTTGAGTTTCAAACCGGCGGTGCATGCAATATACAGAGAGCTTTTTGCATACATTTTGTGCTGTCGGTGAAAATTTGCCGTGCACATTCATAGAATATCGAGTGTGCGCTATAAAGGGAGTCACAAAGCATTACGAGACAGGCATTTTGGCCGGGACCGTAACAACCGTGCAGTTTATCGTGTCATGCATTACATAGGGGGTCAGATTAAAGGTTGATTAAAGTAACGAATTTTTTGTTAAAGTAGAGGCATTAGTAATAATGATGGAAGTTGATTCGGTTTTCCAATATTTAAACTCATTCCTTTTTCCAATTTTCAAATGGGTTCCTTATTTCATCTTTCGTCATCATTGCTAATTCTCCCACTTTAAGTAAAAATTTGTTACTTTAAACAACCTCTAATAAACATTAATAATTTCAACTATAAAAAATTCTAATTAAAACACTGATTTTGCTTTAACTACCTAAAAATTACCTTCGAATTTTGCCAATTTGTGCATTTAAAAGATTGGAAATATTACAAATTTGTACTCTTTAAAACTTTGACAATTTTGCACATTGACAGAAGGGGATACAGTGATGATGCCAGCAATGCAAGTTTGCTTCATACCCTTAGTGGTGTGAGGGCAAAGAAACATCTGTTCCTGTGAAACGTTTTAAACTGTCCGCATATCAACTGGGCCGACCTGACGCTTAGTGCTGACACTACAGAGTTCGAGAGGCTCCTTCTAGAGTGAATTTTTGATAGCGTATGGGAACAACATGTCACCCAACCAACGCGCTCCATGCCAGGACCGAGAGCCTCGTTACTTGATCTGATTATTACTCAGAAGGGAGGAGTTGGGTGGGATGTCACACACCTCTCACTACTGTGTAATGCGGATCATCATGTGCTAACATGAAAGATATACACGTCAAATGACAAAGCTTGGCACGTCAGGAGGAAGCCAGATTACAGGCATGGTGACTACCAGCTAATGAATGAGGCTATTTTAGCAGTTGACTGGGCACAGACCTTTCCTAACAGAACTGTTGATGAGTGCTGGGTTTACTTTAGAGATGTAATCCTCCAACTTGTGGGCCAGCACAGGCCTATGGCATCTAAATCCCACAGAGCCTCTCTCCTAATGCTTATAGTAGATGCGTTAGCTGATAAGAAGAGGCTCTCGAAGAGGTACATGGCTCAGCTAAACCCTGCGGCCTACGAGGATTTTTGTCAACAGCGGAACATGGTCACTGCTTTGTTTAGAAAGAAAGCACAAAGCATAAGTCATCTTAATGTATGAGCCTTTTAATGGATGATGAGCAAGGGCAATTAGTTACATCAGCAAAGGCAGACGTGGACCTGCTAAACAGGTCCTTTAATAAGGTTTTTGGGCCAGGCGGTGTCTCCTCCAGACCACAAGGCCCCCTGGCAGTTGCCCAAGTTAAGCATCAGGTACCACCTCAGTACCTTTGAGCTTGCTGGTTGCGAAATCAATTTCTGAGGGGATTGTCCCTCTAGACTGGAAGGATGCTAATGTTGCCCTTATTTGAAAGAAAGGATCCAGGAAATCCCCGGGTAACTACTGGCCTGTGAGTTTGACATGTGTCGCTAGTAAACTGTGAGAAAATTGTATGTGCCCTACTTGGCGGTGAGACTGAGGAGCAGGCCCTTGATCCTTAGCATGGCTTCTGCAGGGGTCGGTCTTGCGAGACAAACCTTCTCATTGCCAGGAACTTTTGGACTAGTTCAGTGGACTCTGGTCATGCAGTCGGTGTTGTGAACTTCGACTTCAAGCGGGCATTTGACAGCATGGATCACAACATCTTGATAGTTAAGCTGTTACTGCTGGGTTACTTCCTTACGGTCACAACCTGGACCAGTGCTGTCCTGAGTGATTGCAGACAAAGAGTGGTTGTGGATGGATGTCACTCGGACTGGACACCAGTAACTTCTGGAGTCCCGCAAGGCTCTGTTCTTGGTCCCATTTTGTTTACATGGTTTCTCTCTGACATATAAGATGGAATTGTTTCTAAGCTGCTGATATACGCCGATGATTCCAAGCAGTACCGTAGGTCCACTCACTGGAGGACTAAGTCAGGCTGCTGCAAGACATCGACAAACTCGGGTCCTGGAGTGTGTGCTCATTTTTAGGCTTCAGTCTGGAGAAGTGTGAAGTAATCCACCTTGGCCGAGATAATCCAAATTATCAGTATAACCTCCTAGGTAGGCCTTTGACTAGTTGCTCTAAGCCAAAGGACCTTTTTGTCTAGGTTATGCACAAACTAAGTGTGCTGAGGCCGCCAGGTAATTGCCCTTCTATGCAGACATTTACCCAGGTTGGAGCCAGGCAGTTTTCAGCTGGTTTGCAAGGCCTTTGTGCTTACCCTCCTGGAGTATGCTAACATGTCGTGGCTACTGTGGAAGGAGACATCAACTGCCTGGAGGCAGTCCAGAGGAGAGCCACATGAAGACTCTCTAAGTTGCCTTATAGACCCTATAATGAAAGGCTCTAAGAACCTGGTCTCCTCTTCCTTGAGGACAGAAGACGCTGAGGTGCGCTCATCATGGCCTTCTAGATAATACGTGGAAAAACTTCGAGTGCTAGCCAGCAATTTTTTGAGACAGCCGGCTGTGGGCAGACCAGAGGGCATAGCATAAAGCTGCTTAAACCATCAGTGCGATGCAAAAACTGGAAGTACTCCTTCAACGTGCTGGTCATTAATGACTGGAATGCTTAGCCAGGTCCACTGTTAAATGGGTGGGCCAGCGTTAATGCCTTTAAAGGCCAAATAAACATTTAATCGCCAACCAGATTTCTTCGGCTTCAAGATCCTGGCTTTGCCTAGTTTTTGTATATATTATTATTATTATTATCGCAACTAAGCAATTTTTAAAGTGGTGAACACGCCCTCTTAAAACGATTCCGGAAATAATGATAGGTAGGATTTTATGATGTAAAAAGCAAAGAAAGTTTGGTTCTTCAAACTGCATTTAGAGATATGGGTTTTGATATTTTCAATGCTATATGGGATCGACTATAATGATTAAGGGGGCATGTTAAGAAGTTTTCCACGCTCTGGAGTATCTGATTACGTGTTCTTTATGGTAATTACGGACTATTTTTCTCCAATTTCACCTTTTAAATCACGCATTATGATTCCCTTATCCGCAATTGTTAAAACTTTAAAAATGAAACAATATGATGTCACTATTTTCTCTAAATTTTTTTAGATTTTTTATTGACAATTAAACGTTCTACGTAATGATCCCATTAAATTTCAAAATTTCAAAACAAAGGCATAATTTGTGCAA